>JAFIRS010003190.1:0-150479 GCA_018342105.1 Gonioctena quinquepunctata | reverse complement strand
TTATATGGACAATTTTTTGATCGAGCCGAGATTGGAAGTTGGTCATGTATTCATTTTGCGTTTGGTTTGATAATTGCAAGTCGCGATTCCGCAGATCGGATAGGACTTAGGAATTATTAAAACCCTAGCGGCTGCAGTTATCATAAAAGGTGGTACACATGACAGTACATTTGTACACTTTTCTTGTTTACCGATCTGCACGACGGAAAAACAGGTGTCAGACAGTGGCGTAGTTGATAGACTTCTGCCAAGAGGTTTATCAAAAACGTCCACCCACCACCTCAAAAATATCTTTATGATATTACGGAACAGGACACACCCACGGCCATTCATTCAGTCTTCCGTCCGACCAATGCCGTTGACGAATGCAGCTATTGGTTGACACTCCTATTTCAATATGGCTGCTGCTCGGCTATTGGATAGCGGCCGGCGGCTATCACCACTCCCACGACCTATCACAGCTCTCCTCGCCCCCACTCTCAATCACACACTCCCATACACAACATGGCTGCCACCATTGCGACCAATCACAGACCACTCATCCCCAACCTCTTTCCCTACCCACATACAACCACCACCTCCATCCCTCTCATAAAACCGACATTTTTTCACGAACCCCTCCCAAAACGAACCGCTCATGACCGCCACCATCATCCCTACCCCCACCTTCGCCGAAAACCACCCCCTCACCACATTCGCCTAAGGGTTGCAAAATAGGGGATGAGTTCGTAGTGGCATAGCATATCTACTGATCGTTTGTGGCTCTATCAGCTAATGAAACAAGCGCATTCATATCTGAAAAGCATATTCTATGGTAATGTTTGTTTTGATCAAGTTTATCCATGATCCCAACAAAATTGAATTCATATCTACCTTAAATTGACAACGTCAAAATGACACTATGCTAATGTCACATGCGTTTGAATCTTTGTATATGTATACACGACAATTCTCCAAATTGAAAATTATATTTTTTAGCTAAAATTGAAAAATAACGAGATATTCAATACTGGCTAGAAGGACCATAATTATTTATCATGAAATAAAAACGTGTTTATTCACAAACAACATTTCATAGAAAATTTAGCTCATTGATTTGTCTCAACCAGTGAAGATAAAGATATTTAAAGAAGTTTTATCGACAGTGACTTTATCAAGCATTTGCCCGTAATGAATACCAGTCAATAACGTCAGAGTGAATACTGCATTACCATCAGATACATCCTAAATTCTGGGAAATACACAATACACTTGCCAGTGATAGGTTAGGTACTTGATGAGTAACATTTTTCAATAATTTCATTTGATTGATAATTACACAAATTTAATATACGCAAAAAGATAAACTTTTATTCGATACCAAAGAAGCACATGCAAAAAATACATTGATATCAAAATGAAAAGATATATAAATAATAAGAACGCCCCCGTAATACTCTACCGGCTGATTAAAAAAGGTCAGAATACCGTTAATTATGGAATCGAACTGCAGATTGTCCCAATGTATGTTGATTATGCGACGAACTAATCATAATATGGTACTCAGAACGAAATCATGGGCCGCAAAAAATCATCTTCATGAAGAAGCAATATTTATCACGTTAAGAAGTTTTCATAAATTGTGGTAAGTTTCCAAAATCATTTTGTACCTGATTGAATTGACCTCATTTCGAAAATAATTTCTCCCATTTTAAAAGTTTATATTTTACACAAAACAGCACCTACAACTTTTATTTTGTATAAAAAATTGACAGACTTCCTTTTAACATTTTTCAAACAATTTGTTGGAAATTAATTTTTATCAATTTTAGAACAGTCATTGTCACTGTCACTACACTTTTGGCATTCATGTTTTGCTAGTAGTAACGACAGTATGCATCTTTATCTAGCAGGTTATTGGCCAAAACAGACAATCAGTGCTACCAAAAATTAAATTTTTTTTTTTAATTTTGCTTTCCAAAAAGTCATATCCCTCATTCTTAGAGCAAGTTGACATGCCTATTTAGGCTCTGTTTGCCTATGAACACAACTGATAAAACTTTCAATTTTAATCAATATTCTGCCGTGTATAAGATTGAATTATTTGTTTCATATCCATCTTCGTCAGTTTGATGGAACACTATATGCTGCTTCGGATCGTCATTTGATAAGTTAATCCTGGAATAAATCTTCCAGCACTGAATCCAATTTGAATTCATTAATAATACTCAAGGTATTTTCCCAACAATTGTTGTGAAATAATGCTTTTATAAGTATCAAAAAGAAAAAATACAGTTCTTTTCATCATGTCAAAAATATATATCTATAAATTATTAAAACTGGAAGCGTAAAGCGCGAGAAGTGGTAAATTAACAAAAAATACATCAATATCTACAAATTATCCGAGATAATTGAAGTATATGTAGAATGTATTTTTATTCGACTGAAAGATTTCGATCGATGGGGCAGTGTTGCCATTTACCGGATAATTATTCTATTTGCGGATAATTTCAGGTGTCGCAGATAATTTTCGGATCCTGAAATTAATTGGATAATTTAGAATTATTTTTGTAATTTGGGATAATATTCGGATCCTACACAGGTTTTTTTTTTCTATTCTGTTACAGAACATAAAATCTAGTTCAGTTGGTGTTTTTATGTCTCTGCATCTGTCTCACAGAACTTATACACTACGCTAAGTTCTGTGATCTGTCTTCAATTTTTTGACACGGACTCGAAATTCATGAAGACGTCAGATGTCAGTTTAATTTGCCTAGTTCTGTTCGATGCTTACTAACTGCAAACTGCAACGTCTGTTTATATATTGTGTCTTATGGCGTATTTCTAACTGAAATTTGAAATAACTGAATACTTGAATCTTGAATACACGTTGAGAATTCGAGAACAGAAAGCAGTCAGCATATTGAAAGGTGAGATAATATAAATGAAGGAGTCGAAGTTATCTATCATGAACTTGGCATCACCTGAAGTATTTTGATTTTCATAAGACTACTGTTTTCAGAAGGATGCCGAATTCATATCAACTTAATGAATCAGTCTCGGGCAATAGTGAACAACAATCCCCGGGTATAAAAAAAGCAGAAAAATAAATTAAATTTTCTGCACCCTTATATTCTATGTGTGGGTTCTTACTATTGAAAGTATTCAAAAATTTATAATACCAATAACGGCCGCTTTTGAAAGAGATAAATCATAAGCGGTGATTTTTATAATGTATGGGTGTATTATTTTTAATTCATTCGCTGGATTACATAATACATAATTTGGATGGTTGATTTGTTGAAAATATAAACAGTTAAAAGATGTGGTCATAAAATCAGATGTGGAATCATCTGCGACTGAAAGATAACTTTAGTCACTATCTTCCATCGTCAAGATAACCTCTTGTGGGGTATTCATGTTAAAAGGGAAACTGCGACTGAAAGATGAACTTTAGTCACTATCTTCCATTTTTTGTGAATGTCTAACAGAAAACAACTACTTCCCCGGCTAAAGCCACGCTGGATATTGAACTACATCTGATAGATATTCTGAAAAGGCCCTAACTCAAAAGAAAAAATCTGGAATTGAAAATTTGCATTTTCATTTAAATAGTTATTTGATTTTCTATTCCAGTCTCAATTAAGAACTCATGAAGATGAATGAGGCAAAGATGAATGTTTTCCAAAAGAGAGTACTCACCAGAAATCATTCGTAACATTAACGCAGGAGAGACATCGCATTCACTAGGTCTTCAATACATTTTTGTCGACGAAAATCTATTTCACGCTTCCACGATCATCAGGAAGACCGAAAGAAATGGGAAACACATTTTCAAGGAGCCATATCACTTTGCAAAGATGGAAAAAGTTAGAATCATTTCTTTTGGAGAGACACTTTGAAATTAGTGTTTTCTGACATTAAAACCTGTCATAGATTGATTTGTTGAAAATATAAACAGGATGTTCATAAAATCAGATGTGGAATCTTCTGCGACTGAAAGATAAACTTTGGTCACTATCTTCCATCGTCAAGATAACCTCTTGTGGGGTATTCATGTTGAAAAGGGAAACAATCGCAATTGAATATTGATAGAAAAATTTTTCACAGATGTAGTTCAATGTCCAGCGTGGCTTTAGCTGGGGAAGTAGTTGTTTTTGTTAGACATTCACAAAAAAAACTTCATTTTAATCGTAGATTTTTCAATTCACAGAAAAATATTTCTATCAATATTCAATTGAGAATGTTTCCTTTTTCAACTTGGATGGTTGATTGAACAAACTAACCATTTCAGAAATTCTACTCAGCTTCAGCTATTTCTCAAGAGGGCGCTAGGTGCTGTTTTCTATTGTGAGTGTCCTATGATAAAACCCTCAAAAACTCTGAATTTTACAAAAATGCGAAAATGAAAAGAACCATAGTTTACACCTTCATCGATTGTTGGGATAATTATGTTGTTCCTAAAATCCAATGCATTCTGAATTTTTTAAATCGGATACTTATCGGGTAATCTCTGGATAATTTGGGAATTCAAGGTGACAACACTGCGATGGGTACCGGTATTTTGTTGGAGTAAGATAGTTTATCTACAGGCTAAGGGAGATGTCAAATATTCCGGGGTTCGGGGGGATAATGGACTCGAAACTGACCTGGAACCAACATCTGATGAAAGTGACGCGAAAAGCGGAGACCACACTAATTGTAGCCAGACGCTCTTTCGGGAAAAAATGAGGGCTGAAACCACACATGGTATACTGGTTGTTCAACATGTTGGTAAAGCCGGCCATAATATATGCTTCCTTGGTGTGGTGGCCAGATACATAACAAAGAAGCGCTAAAACTAAACCAGGCAAACTAGAAATACTTGCCTTCGTAGGTATTGCAGGAGCAATGGAACCAACGTCCACTGCAGCCATGGAGACACTGCTGGGATTGCCTCCCCCTCACTTGGTGGTGCAAGGAAAGGCGAAGCTAGGTGCCTTCAGACTGGAAAATACACTGGACAACATTGCCAAACGATACTCCTTTGACAAATCATACATGGTATCTATACCAGAAATAATTGGAGCATAAAGAAAAAATTAGGCCCAAATTGGAACATTATATTTGTTCCATTCCTCCGAATCCCACCCGTCCACCCACCGAAGAATGAGACAGATATAATTTTCCAATTTAGGGGAGTCGAACTTATAAATTATAGCCCATAAAGTAAATTTTTGTTTGATACTAATAATCAATTTTTATCCTCAAAAACCCATTTTTGGAGTTTGCTGATATATATATATATATATATATATATATATATATATATATATATATATATATATATATATAACTTGAGATTAACAATGTTTTCTTTATAAAAGCATTTTTAAATCTTATCATAATCTGTTCAAAATTGAGAAACCAAAGTTAGGCAACCAGTTTGTCACCTATGCAAAAAGTGAATGCCAACGACATCTCTCTAATGGAAGTTGCAACAGAATTGTGTTGTAATTAAGTGTTCTAGAAAATATTTTGTGATGTTTGTAACTTCCGCCATTGTGTAAATTGCCCTTGGGCAAGCCCATTGAAGAAGAAGAACTTCCGCCATGTTTTTCGAACACTTTATACATGTATAATCCATATGCTACATAATCTAATATAATATAAGCTAAAGTGTCCGAAATTTGCTTTTCAACATTCTATGCTTGTGTTTAGTTAATAATGCTTCATTCACATTACAACGGAAGAATTATATGCTGATTTTATAATGCTGAAAAATTTTTTTGATTATGTACATTGGTATAGTGAACACTTTTAATGAAACATGATAACGTATATGAGTTTATCAGCAATGATACATATAAAATACTATAAATTAATTTGTGGTTCTATTATAGTGTTGTAAGTTGGCATACGACGACCATATAAAGTCAATCAGTGCAATTGTTGATTGTGACTAAGTACTTGTGATCGACGACCGCGGCCTTTTACCCCGTGTAGCGGTGCGTGCCAAGACCGCTCCGCGGTCGAACGAAAAAATTGTGTTGGAGGCTTATATATCTTTAGATCTTTGTCACAGTGATCAGTGTGAATGTATTCATGTTAGTGGAAGGATGAGTAATGTTATAGATAAATTTGGTCGCAAGAGGAAATGTAATCATACTTCAATCATACATAGACCTACTGGTGTTGGTTTAAAGCACACACAAGATGGAGACTATGATATGCAGGGCAAACGATTGAGGAATGTTGGTGATCCAATTGATGCGAGCGATTGTGTAACCCTCACATATCTCGACAATCAAATAACAGACACGAAGGAAGTTACTCTTGCTGCTGTACAAGCATCCGTTCAATCAGCAGTGGACATTGTATTAAAAAGAATTGAAGCGTTGGAAAAGAAAAATTCATCCACTCATGGAAGGACATCTGATCAATCATTATTGCATGTTCCCACCGCCTGGTTGCCCACCCAACATGTGATTGACATATAACTCAACATCATTCTGCAGGATGAAATCTGGTACACAGACGTCTAACATGGATAATGGTGCGGAAGCAGGAGTGTTTTCTGAAAACCCAAGGACTGCAATACAACTATGTGTGAAAGAAAATAATAGGAGGGAAATAGTAGAGGAGCTGATTTATATTATTTCAGACAACCAGGCGGCACTGAAGAAGTAACGTCCCAACTGGTAAGGACCTGCAAAGCATGACAAAGCGTACAGCACGCACGTCTATAGTAGACTGGATCCGCAAAAAACACAAACACTACTGGAGTATTATCCCAGGGAATAGATATGGACAGAAACACATTAAAGGCACGTACCGGAAAAAACAGCAGACCTGTTAACTTTGAACAGGGATCAATTGAAAATCATAACGGGGCTCAGGACTGGACATACGCCAGTGATAGAACACCTCAATGAAAATGAAATAGGACCACTCAATGGTGACCTGAAAGGCAGACTTCACGGAAAGGAACAGTGTCACACATACATTTAGAAGACATTTAATTTTTGGGCAATCAAATTGATGAACCAAAACTATATAGCACACACCCAGTAAAAGACTTGTACAAACTCGTACAAGGCACGAAATCACTGGAATGTGTACTGTAATACAAAACAAATGTTTCAGTGGGTATATCTGAGGTGTAGGAGCATGGACTCCAGGACTCAGGGACTCCCATATTACCAAAAGATGTACATTGAGGATTTTTCCACCTTGAAAAACTGTTTATTCATGAAATTATGTGCTGAAACTGATCAAAATGAGGAAAGGAATTCTTCGAATGTTGGGTGAAAGTGGCGTAAATGGGGACAACCGGTATTTTGATGAAACTTTCACAAATGCTTCAAAACATAAAATCACCTCAGCTATTGAAAATTTGGCGCGGAAAAAGTATATTTGGGAAATGTGGTACTTTAAAGTTAAAAAAAATTGCCAATGGAAACGTCACTTAATATAGACGATCCTGGAAACTCTTACTTGTTTTATTTTCCAGCAACACAATAACTGGCCACTATTTCACCTAATTATCTTATTTTTATTCTCAAAAATGCATATAAACACATTATATTTTCTAGTTTTGAAAAAAGTTTTCAGGCACTCCAAACTAGTCCAAACGTCAATTCCATTACTTTTGGCTCCATCTTATAACTTTCAACGGAAACGAATCAAATACTGGTTAAAATCAATGACTTTCGTGGTGCTCTGTTAGTTACAGTGTTGCCACATGAGTTGGCATTGACCAAACTAAGTAATTCCACGAAAAGGGCAGGGATCCAATTCTTGTTTTTGCAGTAAAATATTCTTCAGAGAAAATGACGTCATTTTCTCTCAATACTGGATTTTGTTATTCCTGACACTTATTTAAGGAGTTGATTTCTTTCAAAATTGTAGGAATTCTTTCTCCAGGTTTTCACTGGGAGAAATATAATTCACTGGTGAGATTGATGAGCCGAACACGATTCTTTGTTGTTGTTTCTTGAGATTTGATTGTTTTCGTTTGTTATATTTGACAAAATCGGAAAAATGAAAAATGCAAGAAGAAACCTTCAATATCAATAATATGACCAACAGAGAGAGCAGCTTATCCAAGAGCATAGACGGTTCGTAGATCAGAATTCATTCGGGTGAATTTATTAGTAAATTTGCCTATCATTATTATTTTCAATAATAACTATCAAAAGAGTTTTTAGTTTTTCGTTCTCAAGATTTCTCTTTGTCATTTCATACTTTGTATCAGTACGAGAATTCTATCCTTTAAACCCCCATATTCATATTCATAATTTACAGGGTTAACAATAAAACCTGTCGTCTTCTGAGAATGTGATTGGTTAAAATATAAATTCTACCGAAATCATACTCGATTTACGTCACTTATATCGTTTCTTTTGGAAACAGATCCCTAACTCGTCCAAGAATAACTATTCCTACGTTTCATATTTCCCAAAAAGAATTTGGAAGTATGAAATAATTCTCTGGAGAAAAATTTCCTGCGATTTCAAGAATTGAGCTCCAGGAAGTTAAAATTTCCTGCACGATTTATATAACTCTGCGATCCTACTTTATGTTTTCCGGTGGTGTCTACTTTAGCCTTTGGTTTCGACTCTGGCCCGTTTGAATGTTCTTCTCTAAAGAATATTATTATTAGGGTACTATTCAATTATGTAACGAATTTGTGCGTTATGTCTTGGCATTACGGCTCTGGAAAAGTGTCCAAATAAGCCTTGTTATCTTTATCACTGAATAACTTTGTCTGGCAGCCTCTCTTCCATGAGCTGAAGAAGCTCCTCATCGGTTGAGGGTCTATTCCTGTTCATTTCAGATAAATCCGCAAAATTATACAATATTTAGTAAAAAAAATGTGATTATGTTGGTCAATTATAAGTACCTTATTTCAGAGAAATAACAGCCAAAACGTATATTTTTTTTGTAATGGTCTTTATTAATTTATAAAATAGCACTATTTTACTTTACCAGAAAATAAAATCCACGCCATTTGATAATCTGATCATATAGAAAATGAATCTGCAATACAGTATTCTACCGGCTGATCTATTTTAGCTCCGCCTAAAAACTGTATTTTTTGGTACCTATAATACTGAATCATAGATGGCAGCACACTAGTTCCAGTGAAATAATAGATGGCAGCACACTAGTTCCAGTGAAATAGACATTCGTTTTGTGTACCTGTTTTCATTTATCCATTATTGCGCTGATCCATTATTAGTCCATTGTATATAGACTATATATACAATATTAGTACTTTATTTTAGAGAACTATTACCCAAAAATTTTTTATTTTTTTGTAATGGTCTCTACCGATTTGGAAAATAGCACCCTTTTACTTTATCAGAAGAAAACACACCATTTGACAATCTGATTATATAGAAAATTAATCTGCATTACAGTGTTCTACCAGCTGGTCCATGTTTAGCTCCGCCGAAAAACTGTAATTTTTGGTACCTATGCTACTGAGTCATAGATGGCAGCACAGTAGTTCTAGTAAAAAAGACATTCTTAATATTTAGCAAAGGATAAAAACCAACCAAGTAGATACCAAAGATTGCGGACATTTGTTTTGTCTACCTCGTGTGTTTCCAAACTAATGTACGAGATAACGTTTCCGTCGATCCTACCACCTTTCAACATGTCAACATTCAAAATATACGTTTGTCTTTGAACGGTGAATATTGGCCCAACGAACGTCTACACTTGAATTTCGCTAATAATCACTATACCGAAGCGCATTTCAACTATACGGAATTTCTCGGCAGATATACGAATTCCATGAAAAAGTTTACACTTTTGGATTACCTTTGTTTCAAATATCGCGCCTTATTCGTCATCGATTGTTCAAAACAGGAAGAAACAATGAAATCTGGTACGGTTGACGTAGGATTGGATATTGAATCGAGCGCGGGATTCCCCGATCGGACTCGTGTCTATTGCATCATCATTCACGATTGCATGATGGAATATCATCCCCTCTCCGAAACGATGAGAAGTCTGACATAGATCGCTACGGCGTTCATTCATTCATCATCCAGCCATCATGCGTATCGCATTCGTTGACATTCAAGCCTTCCAAGTCAATGGCATCTTCTATCCAAAGGAGGTGTCCATAATCGTCGGCAGTCAGCGACACAACTTTTCATTCAAGACACCTGTGCCGTATACCAACCTGGATGCTCAAGACCGCCGCACTTGAAAGAAACCGCTACTCCTCGTACATCATCATCATACGGTATGTCTACGTATAAGATGGTGTTCAGAATCAAAGTCACTAGTATCATTTGAATCATATTTCGATGTTGATGGTTGTGTCGTGCAGAGATTCAACTCTTTCAATTTTCTTGTGACGTTTAGTTTTTCTTCATAAAACTGTAACTCTCCGTTCAGAGCTCTGACTTTTTGATGAAACTGTTCCAATTTCCGTGTATTCTCCTCTGTCATCGACGACATAACCTCAACTGACGTCATTTTCACAACAAACTCCAATTTATACTTTTTTCGTTCTCCGCCTCCTCTAAACACTCTTTCGATCCACCCTGTATATTTGGTAACGTTTTAAAATATTATTCAAGTCGTATTTGACCATGGTAGGATTTGCGTTTATATTCAAGTTATCCCACACTTAAACCATGCAGCTGCATACTCTCTTATCTTGTTAATGTAAACAAACTCTTTCAAAGGATGCCGCCGATATCCGGTCGCTTAAATAAACAATTGATAAGAGGAAAGTGCTGACGTAAATAATATTCCTGCAAAGACTTGTCGGTTGAGTCATGGCCGCATCATCACTGCACACTTTCCAAAATGGCCGCCGCCATTCACTGATCACGTGACACTTCTGTCATTCAGTCTTCCGTCCGACCAATGCCGTTGACGAAGGCAGGACACACCCACGGCCATTCATTCAGTCTTCCGTCCGACCAATGCCGTTGACGAATGCAGCTAGGTTGACACTCCCATTTCAATATGGCTGCTGCTCAGCTATTGGATAGCGGCCGACGGCTATCACCACTTCCACGACCTATCACAGCTCTCCACGGCCATTCATTCAGTCTTCCGTCCGACCAATGCCGTTGACGAATGCACTATTGGTTGACACTCCTATTTCAATATGGCTGCTGCTCGGCTATTGGATAGCGGCCGGCGGCTATCACCACTCCCACGACCTATCACAGCTCTCCTCGCCCCCACTCTCAATCACACACTCCCATACACAACATGGCTGCCACCATTGCGACCAATCACAGACCACTCATCCCCAACCTCTTTCCCTACCCACATACAACCACCACCTCCATCCCTCTCATAAAACCGACATTTTTTCACAAACCCCTCCCAAAACGAACCGCTCATGACCGCCACCATCATCCCTACCCCCACCTTCGCCGAAAACCACCCCCTCACCACATTCGCCTAAGGGTTGCAAAATAGGGGATGAGTTCGTAGTGGCATAGCATATCTACTGATCGTTTGTGGCTCTATCAGCTAATGAAACAAGCGCATTCATATCTGAAAAGCATATTCTATGGTTATGTTTGTTTTGATCAAGTTTATCCATGATCCCAACAAAATTAAATTCATATCTACCTTAAATTGACAACGTCAAAATGACACTATACTAATGTCACATGCGTTTGAATCTTTGTATATGTATACACGACAATTCTCCAAATTGAAAATTATATTTTTTAGCTAAAATTGAAAAATAACGAGATATTCAATAGTGGCTAGAAGGACCATAATTATTTATCATGAAATAAAAACGTGTTTATTCACAAACAACATTTCATAGAAAATTTAGCTCATTGATTTGTCTCAACCAGTGAAGATAAAGATATTTAAAGAAGTTTTATCGACAGTGACTTTATCAAGCATTTGCCCGTAATGAATACCAGTCAATAACGTCAGAGTGAATACTGCATTACCATCAGATACATCCTAAATTCTGGGAAATACACAATACACTTGCCAGTGATAGGTTAGGTACTTGATGAGTAACATTTTTCAATAATTTCATTTGATTGATAATTACACAAATTTAATATACGCAAAAAGATAAACTTTTATTCGATACCAAAGAAGCACATGCAAAAAATACATTGATATCAAAATGAAAAGATATATAAATAATAAGAACGCCCCCGTAATACTCTACCGGCTGATTAAAAAAGCTCAGAATACCGTTAATTATGGAATCGAACTGCAGATTGTCCCAATGTATGTTGATTATGCGACGAACCAATCATAATATGGTACTCAGAACGAAATCATGGGCCGCAAAAAATCATCTTCATGAAAAAGCAATATTTATCACGTTAAGAAGTTTTTATAAATTGTGGTAAGTTTCCAAAATCATTTTGTACCTGATTGAATTGACCTCATTTCGAAAATAATTTTTCCCATTTTAAAAGTTTATATTTTACACAAAACAGCACCTACAACTTTTATTTTGTATAAAAAATTGACAGACTTCCTTTCAACATTTTTCAAACAATTTGTTGGAAATTAATTTTTATCAATTTTAGAACAGTCATTGTCACTGTCACTACACTTTTGGCATTCATGTTTTGCTAGTAGTTACGACAGTATGCATCTTTATCTAGCAGGTTATTGACCAAAACAGACAATCAGTGCTACCAAAAATTGCAAACTTTTTTAGGTACATTTTTGAACTTTTGCATTTCCTGATGAAAATAGATCATATACCCGTCATTCATTAGAGCAAGTTGACATGCCTATTTAGGCTCTGTTTGCCTATGAACACAACTGATACAAATCAGAGATTGCTACAATTATTAATCAATATTCTGCCGTGTATAAGATTGAATCATTTGTTTCAGATCCATCTTCGTCAGTTTGATGGAACACTATATGCTGCTTCGGATCGTCATTTGATAAGTTAATCCTGGAATAAATCTTCCAGCACTGAATCCAATTTGAATTCATTAATAACACTCAAGGTATTTTCCCAACAATTGTTGTGAAATAATGCTTTTATAAGTATCAAAAAGAAAAAATACAGTTCTTTTCATCATGTCAAAAATATATATCTATAAATTATTGAAACTGGAAGCGTAAAGCGCGAGAAGTGGTAAATTAACAAAAAATACATCAATATCTACAAATTATCCGAGATAATTGAAGTATATGTAGAATGTATTTTTATTCGACTGAAAGATTTCGATCGATGGGGCAGTGTTGCCATTTACCGGATAATTATTCTATTTGCGGATAATTTCAGGTGTCGCAGATAATTTTCGGATCCTGAAATTAATTGGATAATTTAGAATTATTTTTGTAATTTGGGATAATATTCGGATCCTACACAGGTTTTTTTTTCTATTCTGTTACAGAACATAAAATCTAGTTCAGTTGGTGTTTTTATGTCTCTGCATCTGTCTCACAGAACTTATACACTACGCTAAGTTCTGTGATCTGTCTTCAATTTTTTGACACGGACTCGAAATTCATGAAGACGTCAGATGTCAGTTTAATTTGCCTAGTTCTGTTCGATGCTTACTAACTGCAAACTGCAACGTCTGTTTATATATTGTGCCTTATGGCGTATTTCTAACTGAAATTTGAAATAACTGAATACTTGAATCTTGAATACACGTTGAGAATTCGAGAACAGAAAGCAGTCAGCATATTGAAAGGTGAGATAATATAAATGAAGGAGTCGAAGTTATCTATCATGAACTTGGCATCACCTGAAGTATTTTGATTTTCATAAGACTACTGTTTTCAGAAGGATGCCGAATTCATATCAACTAAATGAATCAGTCTCGGGCAATAGTGAACAACAATCCCCGGGTATAAGAAAAGCAGAAAAATAAATTAAATTTTCTGCACCCTTATATTCTATGTGTGGGTTCTTACTATTGAAAGTATTCAAAAATTTATAATACCAATAACGGCCGCTTTTGAAAGAGATAAATCATAAGCGGTGATTTTTATAATGTATGGGTGTATTATTTTTAATTCATTCGCTGGATTACATAATACATAATTTGGATGGTTGATTTGTTGAAAATATAAACAGGATGTTCATAAAATCAGATGTGGAATCATCTGCGACTGAAAGATGAACTTTAGTCACTATCTTCCATCGTCAAGATAACCTCTTGTGGGGTATTCATGTTGAAAAGGGAAACATTCTCAATTGAATATTGATAGAAAGAGTTTTCTGTGAATTGAAAAATCCACGATTAAAATGAAGTTATTTTTTGTGAATGTCTAACAGAAAACAACTACTTCCCC
This sequence comes from Gonioctena quinquepunctata, assembly GCA_018342105.1. Taxonomy (NCBI): domain Eukaryota; kingdom Metazoa; phylum Arthropoda; class Insecta; order Coleoptera; family Chrysomelidae; genus Gonioctena; species Gonioctena quinquepunctata. The sequence continues at coordinate 136,232 of JAFIRS010003190.1, read as the reverse complement.
GGCTAAAGCCACGCTGGATATTGAACTACATCTGATAGATATTCTGAAAAGGCCCTAACTCAAAAGAAAAATCTGGAATTGAAAATTTGCATTTTCATTCAAATAGTTATTTGATTTTCTATTCCAGTCTCAATTAAGAACTCATAAAGATGAATGAGGCAAAGATGAATGTTTTCCAAAAGAGAGTACTCACCAGAAATCATTCGTAACATTAACGCAGGAGAGACATCGCATTCACTAGGTCTTCAATACATGTTTGTCGACGAAAATCTATTTCACGCTTCCACGATCATCAGGAAGACCGAAAGAAATGGGAAACACATTTTCAAGAAGCAATATCACTTTGCAAAGATGGAAAAAGTTAGAATCATTTCTTTTGGAGAGACACTTTGAAATTAGTGTTTTCTGACATTAAAACCTGTCATAGATTGATTTGTTGAAAATATAAACAGGATGTTCATAAAATCAGATGTGGAATCTTCTGCGACTGAAAGATAAACTTTGGTCACTATCTTCCATCGTCAAGATAACCTCTTGTGGGGTATTCATGTTGAAAAGGGAAACAATCGCAATTGAATATTGATAGAAAAATTTTTCACAGATGTAGTTCAATGTCCAGCGTGGCTTTAGCTGGGGAAGTAGTTGTTTTCTGTTAGACATTCACAAAAAAAACTTCATTTTAATCGTAGATTTTTCAATTCACAGAAAAATATTTCTATCAATATTCAATTGAGAATGTTTCCTTTTTCAACTTGGATGGTTGATTGAACAAACTAACCATTTCAGAAATTCTACTCAGCTTCAGCTATTTCTCAAGAGGGCGCTAGGTGCTGTTTTCTATTGTGAGTGTCCTATGATAAAACCCTCAAAAACTCTGAATTTTACAAAAATGCGAAAATGAAAAGAACCATAGTTTACACCTTCATCGATTGTTGGGATAATTATGTTGTTCCTAAAATCCAATGCATTCTGAATTTTTTAAATCGGATACTTATCGGGTAATCTCTGGATAATTTGGGAATTCAAGGTGACAACACTGCGATGGGTACCGGTATTTTGTTGGAGTAAGATAGTTTATCTACAGGCTAAGGGAGATGTCAAATATTCCGGGGTTCGGGGGGATTATGGACTCGAAACTGACCTGGAACCAACATCTGATGAAAGTGACGCGAAAAGCGGAGACCACACTAATTGTAGCCAGACGCTCTTTCGGGAAAAAATGAGGGCTGAAACCACACATGGTATACTGGTTGTTCAACATGTTGGTAAAGCCGGCCATAATATATGCTTCCTTGGTGTGGTGGCCAGATACATAACAAAGAAGCGCTAAAACTAAACCAGGCAAACTAGAAATACTTGCCTTCGTAGGTATTGCAGGAGCAATGGAACCAACGTCCACTGCAGCCATGGAGACACTGCTGGGATTGCCTCCCCCTCACTTGGTGGTGCAAGGAAAGGCGAAGCTAGGTGCCTTCAGACTGGAAAATACACTGGACAACATTGCCAAACGATACTCCTTTGACAAATCATACATGGTATCTATACCAGACAGAACGGTATGGATTGACATATAACTCAACATCATTCTGCAGGATGAAATCTGGTACACAGACGGGTCTAACATGGATAATGGTGCGGAAGCAGGAGTGTTTTCTGAAAACCCAAGGACTGCAATACAACTATGTGTGAAAGAAAATAATAGGAGGGAAATAGTAGAGGAGCTGATTTATATTATTTCAGACAACCAGGCGGCACTGAAGAAGTAACGTCCCAACTGGTAAGGACCTGCAAAGCATGACAAAGCGTACAGCACGCACGTCTATAGTAGACTGGATCCGCAAAAAACACAAACACTACTGGAGTATTATCCCAGGGAATAGATATGGACAGAAACACATTAAAGGCACGTACCGGAAAAAACAGCAGACCTGTTAACTTTGAACAGGGATCAATTGAAAATCATAACGGGGCTCAGGACTGGACATACGCCAGTGATAGAACACCTCAATGAAAATGAAATAGGACCACTCAATGGTGACCTGAAAGGCAGACTTTACGGAAAGGAACAGTGTCACACATACATTTAGAAGACATTTAATTTTTGGGCAATCAAATTGATGAACCAAAACTATATAGCACACACCCAGTAAAAGACTTGTACAAACTCGTACAAGGCACGAAATCACTGGAATGTGTACTGTAATACAAAACAAATGTTTCAGTGGGTATATCTGAGGTGTAGGAGCATGGACTCCAGGACTCAGGGACTCCCATATTACCAAAAGATGTACATTGAGGATTTTTCCACCTTGAAAAACTGTTTATTCATGAAATTATGTGCTGAAACTGATCAAAATGAGGAAAGGAATTCTTCGAATTCGAATGTTGGGTGAAAGTGGCGTAAATGGGGACAACCGGTATTTTGATGAAACTTTCACAAATGCTTCAAAACATAAAATCACCTCAGCTATTGAAAATTTGGCGCGGAAAAAGTATCTTTGGGAAATGTGGTACTTTAAAGTTAAAAAAAATTGCCAATGGAAACGTCACTTTATATAGACGATCCTGGAGACTCTTACTTGTTTTATTTTCCAGCAACACAATAACTGGCCACTATTTCACTTAATTATCTTATTTTTATTCTCAAAAATGCATATAAACACATTATATTTTCTAGTTTTGAAAAAAGTTTTCAGGCACTCCAAACTAGTCCAAACGTCAATTCCATTACTTTTGGCTCCATCTTATAACTTTCAACGGAAACGAATCAAATACTGGTAAAAATTAATGACTTTCGTGGTGCTCTGTTAGTTACAGTGTTGCCACATGAGTTGGCATTGACCAAACTAAGTAATTCCACGAAAAGGGCAGGGATCCAATTCTTGTTTTTGCAGTAAAATATTCTTCAGAGAAAATGACGTCATTTTCTCTCAATACTGGATTTTGTTATTCCTGACACTTATTTAAGGAGTTGATTTCTTTCAAAATTGTAGGAATTCTTTCTCCAGGTTTTCACTGGGAGAAATATAATTCACTGGTGAGATTGATGAGCCGAACACGATTCTTTGTTGTTGTTTCTTGAGATTTGATTGTTTTCGTTTGTTATATTTGACAAAATCGGAAAAATGAAAAATGCAAGAAGAAACCTTCAATATCAATAATATGACCAACAGAGAGAGCAGCTTATCCAAGAGCATAGACGGTTCGTAGATCAGAATTCATTCGGGTGAATTTATTAGTAAATTTGCCTATCATTATTATTTTCAATAATAACTATCAAAGGAGTTTTTTGTTTATCGCTCGCAAAATTTCTCTTTGTCATTTCAAAATTTGTATCAGTACGAGAATTCTAACCAATAAACCCCCACATTCAAATTCATAATTTACAGGGGTAACAATAAAACCTGTCGTCTTCTGAGAATGTGATTGGTTAAAATATAAATTCTACCGAAATCATACTCGATTTACGTCACTTATATCGTTTCTTTTGGAAACAGATCCCTAACTCGTCCAAGAATAACTATTCCTACGTTTCATATTTCCCAAAAAGAATTTGGAAGTATGAAATAATTCTCTGGAGAAAAATTTCCTGCGATTTCAAGAATTGAGCTCCAGGAAGTTAAAATTTCCTGCACGATTTATATAACTCTGCGATCCTACTTTATGTTTTCCGGTGGTGTCTACTTTAGCCTTTGGTTTCGACTCTGGCCCGTTTGAATGTTCTTCTCTAAAGAATATTATTATTAGGGTACTATTCAATTATGTAACGAATTTGTGCGTTATGTCTTGGCATTACGGCTCTGGAAAAGTGTCCAAATAAGCCTTGTTATCTTTATCACTGAATAACTTTGTCTGGCAGCCTCTCTTCCATGAGCTGAAGAAGCTCCTCATCGGTTGAGGGTCTATTCCTGTTCATTTCAGATAAATCCGCAAAATTATACAATATTTAGTAAAAAAAATGTGATTATGTTGGTCAATTATAAGTACCTTATTTCAGAGAAATAACAGCCAAAAACGTATATTTTTTTTTGTAATGGTCTTTATTAATTTATAAAATAGCACTATTTTACTTTACCAGAAAATAAAATCCACGCCATTTGATAATCTGATCATAAAGAAAATGAATCTGCAATACAGTATTCTACCGGCTGATCTATTTTAGCTCCGCCTAAAAACTGTATTTTTTGGTACCTATAATACTGAATCATAGATGGCAGCACACTAGTTCCAGTGAAATAATAGATGGCAGCACACTAGTTCCAGTGAAATAGACATTCGTTTTGTGTACCTGTTTTCATTTATCCATTATTACGCTGATCCATTATTAGTCCATTGTATATAGACTATATATACAATATTAGTACTTTATTTTAGAGAACTATTACCCAAAAAATTTTTATTTTTTTGTAATGGTCTCTACCAATTTGGAAAATAGCACCCTTTTACTTTATCAGAAGAAAACACACCATTTGACAATCTGATTATATAGAAAATTAATCTGCATTACAGTGTTCTACCAGCTGGTCCATGTTTAGCTCCGCCGAAAAACTGTAATTTTTGGTACCTATGCTACTGAGTCATAGATGGCAGCACAGTAGTTCTAGTAAAAAATACATTCTTAATATTTAGCAAAGGATAAAAACCAACCAAGTAGATACCAAAGATTGCGGACATTTGTTTTGTCTACCTGTTTTCATTTATCACTCTGTTCACGCTGATCAATTATTAGACCATTGTATATAGACTATACATACAATATTAGTACTTTATTTTGAGAACTATTACCCAAAATATGTTTATTTTTTTGTAATGGTCTTCAACAATTTGGAAAATAGCACTCTTTTGAAAGGGAAACATTCTCAATTGAATATCGATAGAAATATTTTTCTGTGAATTGAAAAATCCACGATTAAAATGAAGTTATTTTTTGTGAATGTTAACAGAAAACAACTACTCTCAGTCGCAGATGATTCCACATCAGATTTTATGAACATCCTGTTTATATTTTCAACAAATCAGCACTCTTTTACTTTATCAGAAAAAAAACACACCATTTGACAATCTGATTATATAGAAAATTAATCTGCATTACAGTATTCTACCAGCTGGTCCATGTTCAGCTCTGCCGAAAAACTGTATTTTTTGGTACCTATGCTACTGAGTCATAGATGGCAGCACACTAGTTCTAGTAAAAAAGACATTCTTAATATTTAGCAAAGGATAAAAACCAACCAAGTAGATACCAAAGATTGCGGAAACCAACGCACTGAATTAACCATAAGTGAAATGGTTGAAAAGTCATCAAGTTGGATTTTCTATTAAGCAGAATAGGAGATAATGACAACAATAAAAAAAAGTGTTCAACTTGGATAGCAATGTAAGCCAAGTTAGGATAGGTTGTAATCCTTTCTCTTGTGTTAGAGAGTGACAGTTGGATTTTCTTCTACTTGAAAAAAATTAATTACCTTCAACTTGGATAGCAATATAAGCCAAATTAGGTTTCATTGTGTTTCCTTCTTTTACATTAGAAAGTAATCAAGTTACATTTCCTGGTAAGCAATAGCATTCACTTTTCATTAAAAAAATTGATTGTGTTCAACTTGGAAGCTATGTTACCCAAGTTAGGTTAGGTTGTGTTCCCCTGTTTTACTTTTCGAAATCTAGAAACACTGGCATGTCTCGTTCACCATAAAATCGAACTCAGTCACGTGGTTGTGATATTAACTCATTTCAACCATTTTTTTGACATTCATTTCCTAACTGATGAACGACCACCTGTTCATATTTGCGAAGAAAAACGTAATATTTGTTTTATTCGGGTCTTACTTTGTAAATAATGATGAAGTCTCCTAGAGTAAAACACTCCGGAAGCAAAATACCTCTCCATTCGGATTTCCGGGCGAGAGGTACTCGAGGGGACTCAACATTAAAGATTAATTTTTGCACCATCACCTACAGACGAAAAAACCGGATATTCTGGCTCTAACAGAAACACAAGTAAACTCGTCCACCAACAAGGTCCATATGCTTTGTCCTGGGTACGAACTCCATTCTCGATTCAGGTTCAAAGGTGGAGTCTGCCTTTACGCTAAGGCTAACCTTTCATGCCAGCGTGAAGAGAGTTTGGAACCGAAAGACTTTGATGTGATGTGGTTCAAGCTATCTGATACCAAACTGACTAAGTTCCTCTGCTGCCTTTACCTATCACCTAATGAACCTTCATATAACGACCTCTTTGAGTTTTTATCACTCAAACTGGACTACATTCAGGAGAACCATCCAACAGCTGAAACCATAATCATGGGAGACTTTAATCTACATAACGCTGCCTGGCTCAAATTCTCTAACAAAACAGATGATGCGGGTCGTCAAGCCGAGGCCTTCGCCATCACTCATGGTCTAGAACAACTGGTCGAGCTACCAACCCGCATCCCTGATGTCAACAACCAGTCTGCCAATACACTAGATCTTGTCCTCACCACCAATCCTGACCCGTATGGAATAGAAGTTTGTGCCCCACTTGGAAACTCTGATCACACCCTCATCTCCACAACATGCTCTTTCCATTAACCATCGAGCTGCACAATACCACCCCGTCTCATGTGGCATTACAATTCGGCCGACTGGGAAGGTCTTCGTATGTTTTTCTCAGCGTTTCCATGGAAGAGAGTTTGTTTCTCTTCAGTAGATCCAACACGATGTGCTGATACAGTTTCTGAAATCATCATGTTGAGGATGCAAACTTACATACCGAATACCGAAAGAAGAAGATCATCCGATAAGACCTGGTTTAACAGAAACTGCTCTAGAGCTGTGGCTTCCAAACAGGCAGCATACCATCGATGGCTAAAAAATCCGGGCCCTGAGACCAGAGCAGCATATGTCGAGGCTAGAGGCATATGCAAAGAGACAATAGAATTCTCAAAAGATGCCCACAATGCCAAAATAAGATCAAAACTTGCTGAATGTCCTAACGGATCCCGTTCATTTTGGTCTTTCGCCAAAACTGTGGGAAGGAACTTCACTTCCAGCTCATTTTCTCCTCTAACCAAAGAAGATGGAACACTAGCAACGACTGCCCAGGAAAAAGCCAATATCTTTGCGCACCTATTTGCTGGAAATTCCACTCTGGATTCATCGGGAAAACAACCCCCGAACATTACACCTATTGACAGTCACATGCCCGAGATCACCTTTCGCCAACGTACTATCAGAAAGATTTTGCTGGGTCTCAACACCAACAAAGCCTGTGGATCTGACGGAATCCCGCCGATTGTTCTCAAGAAATGTGCCCCCGAACTAACACCTGTTCTTTGCAAGTTGTTCAACCACTCTTACAATTTGGGGTATTTCCGTCCAATTGGAAAATTGCAAGAGTACAGCCAGTCCCTGAAAAGGCAAAAGGCCCTACCTAGCAACTACAGACCTATCGCACTGCTATCTATTATTTCAAAGGTCATGGAAAAAGCCATCAACATCGAGCTCATGAAATATCTGGAAGACTCAGGAATTATCAACGATAGGCAATATGGCTTCCGCCATCAGAGATCAACTGGTGACCTGCTCGCTTACGTCTCACATATATGGCAGCTATCTATTGAAAAGTATGGAGAAACTTTAGCTGTGGCATTAGATATCTCCAAGGCGATCGATCGAGTTTGGCACCAGGGACTCCTCGCCAAGCTTCCGTCTTATGGCTTGCCCCCTCAGCTGTGTTTCCTGCTTGCTAGTTTTCTCTCAAACAGGTCTCTCCATGTAGTGGTCGATGGAGTTTCATCTGACACTCTACTCATAAATGCTGGTGTTCCGCAAGGATCTATTCTCGCACCAACACTATTTCTACTTCACATCAACGACCTGTTGAAAGCAACTTCATGTCCAGTACACAGCTTTGCCGATGATAGTACCCTCCATACCGCTTTCTCTTCCAGGGCCCCTATATCAGCCCGTGAAACCAGAAATGAACTAGGAAGAAATGTTAATAATATAAATATGGACTTAGCAACAATTCTCGAGTGGGGATCTAATAACTTAGTAGAATTCAATGCAAACAAAACACAAGCATGTCTTTTCTCTAGAAAAGCCGATCTCACTGTGCCTAACATAACTTTGTCAGGAGTAACCATACCACTGAAGTCATCCATATCGATGCTTGGTATTACTTTCAGCAATAACCTTTCCTGGGAAAATCACGTGAGGTCCATTGCCAAAAGTGCATCCCAAAAACTTGGTTTTTTGTTTCGTGCCAAGAGCTATTTCAACCCCACTCAGCTGCTTATGATCTATAAGGCACAGATCCGACCTGTCCTGGAATACTGTTCCCATATTTGGAGCGCGGCACCTAAACATATCCTGAGGCTATTGGATTCTGTCCAAAAAAGGGCAATTCGTCTCGTCGGTGATGCCTCGCTTACAAACTCGCTCACTTGTCTGGAACACCGTAGAAAAGTTGGCGATTTGTCTCTATTTTATAGATATTTTCATGGGCGATGCTCTTCTGAAATATCAACAATTGTTTCTGCTTTGGCAGTCTCTTCAAGATTAACCCGTCAAGTTCAGTCATCACACCCCTTCGTGGTCACTTTGGAGACCTGCAGAACATCACTTTCCAAAGACTCCTTCATCCAACGAACAGCGAGGCTTTGGAACTCATTGCCTAGGGAGGTGTTCCCCGAGGCATAAAACCTCCAGAAATTTAAGAAGAACACCAACTCCTACCTTCTTTCCCTTGGTTCCCACGATGTTCTCTGAACATTACAGGATATCCCTTTTCGTGGGAACCAGAACATAAAAAAAAAAAACAGTTCATATAGTTAAAGTAAATCTCCTTATTCCAGAAACAAATTGGCAACGTCGCATTGTCTGCTTCCAAAGTATTTGTCAATTCAAGTTGGCTGTCATTTGGCGAACTTGTTATTTATTCTGTCAGTTCAGTGATTATGTGATTATTTAGTTTGAAATTCATGCTTTTTACTTGGTTAAAAAAAATACTAGTGATATAATTTCAGTGAATGAAGTATTACAAATACATAATTTCCAGTGTTAACATTTGAAAACAGTGCATTTGAATTGGATTGATACGCAAAATGCCGAATCTAAAGGAATGTGTATCCCTAAATTGGGTAAGTTCATCCTATGACATTTTGTTAAAAAAAAACTAAAAACGGCTTTCCGCGCCAAATTTTCGATAGCTGATATGATTATATAATGTTTCAAAGCATCTGTGAAAGTTTCATCGATATACTCGTTGTCCCCATTTACGCCACCTTTTCCGAATATTGAATTATTAAATACCGATTATGAAAAAAACGACAAATACACATATCATTACTCATTATATACATGTATATAAACAAATGAAAATCAAATATATATATTTATATATATATATATATATATATATATATATATATATATATATATATATATATATATATATATATATATATATATATATATATACATCTTGCCTACAATACTGCGTCCTTTCAGGAAGCGTACGTTACTGCGTCCACCAGAAATACGCTATCTAGGTCAATTCTGATAGAGTATACTGGTTCTACACAAAAAATCCTACTCAAAGCTAGTTTCAGATTATCAAAAACTTCAAAAATAAAAAAAAGTATTCTTTTATAATATTGCGTCCTTTCACCATCATATCATTATCACGTCCGGTGAATAATTTGTTTTCATCTTTAGTATGATACTGCGTCCAATTTGCATGATATATTTCATACTCAGCACGATACGGCATCCAGCGCTGTTGCCATGTTTTATCACACATTTTTATTTAACTCGCTTCGTTCATATGCTGTCATTCTTTCCGGTTCAAAATTTGTAATCCATTTTTGGAATACTTGCCGACATTCGATTGGGCTGAAATTCGGCAGGTGATCATAATTCCGGTGACAATGCATTATGAAATTTTCGTTGGAAAAAAGAGAACAAAATGACGGCTCCAAGATGATGGACAAGTTTTGTGATTAGGGTACGATTCGATCCAAAATTGGTATGTGGGGGTTTTCAGGGACGGAGAATGTGAAATTTCTGTCAAAATAAAAAAAATCAAGATGGCGGACAAGTATTATGATTATGGTCCGATTCGATTAAAAAATTGGTGTGAGGATTTCCGGGGTCGGAGATTATTAATTTTTTGACGGAATTAATGAATTCAAGATGGCGGCTCCAAAATGGTGAAAGAGATTTGTGATTATTGTCCGATTCTATTCAATATTTATGTGTGGGGGTTTTCGGAGTCGAAGATTATGAATTTTTGTCCAAATTTATGAAATTGAAATGGCAGCTTAAAAAAAAAAGGGGTTGGTTTATGGTCCAATTCGATTCAAATTGGTATGAGGGAGTTTTCATGGTCGAAGACTGGGAATGTTTCTTCAAAATTAATAATATCAAAATGGCGGCTCCAAAATGGCCGATAATCTCTGTGTTTATGGTCCGATTCTATTCAAAATTGGTATGTGGGGGTTTTTGGGGTCAAAGATTAAGGATTTCTGATCAACAAACTCAAGATGGCCGGCGAGTTTGTGATTATGACCCGATTCGATTCAAAATTGGTATGTCGGCACGACTCGATGTCGGCCCGATTCGATTCAAAATTGATATGTCGGGGTTTTTGGGGTCGGAGATTACGAATCAAGTCGAAGATTATTGATTTTTGGTTGAAATTCATAAATTGAAGATGGCAACTCCAAGATGGCGAATGAGTTAATCTCTAGATAGTCTCCTCATTGGAGGACTAGATAGCTCAGAACTTACAGGAAAAAAGGCCTCATAATAACGATGCTTTAACAAAAATGCGTACGTATTGAATTGAATCTATAAGTAACGGAATAACCTACGTCACACATCCAAAGGAATTATTTATTACTTTTTAGTGCATTTGAATAAAAGCTTGTCTTCAAAAAGGTTTTTTATCAATTATTTTATTTCTGTAATAAATTATGGAAAAATCATCAAAAAAAGAAAATAAAAAAAATACTTCTGAAATAATAAATAAAATTATTCCTCATCGTAATCCTAAAGTTACTTTCAGAGTATGTAAACCATGATATGTTTTTTCTTGAACAATATCCCGTCATCCTTGATATATAATTAGTATAATAGTAAATAATCCTAATAATAATAAATTATGGTTATATAAATGAAATCATTTGATTAATCCTATGATTGTAATTAATCAGTTTTGTTCCCTAAATTAAGTATTTTCTGATGTCTCCAAATGATTAGGCCATTAGGTGATGTCTTCCTTCACTTCCATTATATGTTTAACTACACATAAAAAATATCATAATTGCTGGGGACCAGTCATGGATGATATGATAATAAAAAATGGTGGTTCATTACTGCAACAAAAATATGACAGATACAACACGAATACACTTCCCCGATCCCAACATACTATAAAATTTTCAGAGTTCTTTGAATTATTTGAAATTTACTTCTCGAAAACTATTGAATATTGGAAAAATGTAGAAAATGATTTAATTATCCAACGTTCCATAAAATTCACAGAGAACTGGGTTTTGGAATCGTTTATGTTGTCATTATATATTTGTTTTTTTTTTGTCCTCTTTCAGGTAGATAACCACAACACAAATTTTCCTTATCTCATCACTTACCTGTTATGGTAATACTAATTGAGAGAATCAAACTATAGTTAATATGACGTCCTTCTCTTCGGGAAATTAATCCCTTGCTAATCAAAATTTATCCATTCAATTTTCCATAAAATCAACTGAGGAAGAAGTGTGGGGCCTAGGCCCGCCATGTGTCTAGGCCGACAGGGGATAATACTTGTGACGATCCCAGACATAGCTGGGTAAAGTCCATGTCCCCTCTCAGTTAACATGGTAGCATACCTAGTAGCTTTTGAAAGGAAGTAAGCGGCGGATATAGTTGATGCGAGAGAAATCTTGCTGATATTGGAATTCTCCTGTTGACATGGGTCTGCAGGGGAAGAGGGCCTCCCCATAGGCTTGCCGTTGCCTTGCCACAAGGTGTTGGACTCCCGGGGGCAGGGTGATAGATAGTTGACCAATGAAAAACATACCGTATTCGGTAGAGACGGGGAAGTCCTTTATCTATGGGCACTGATTATTGTATTACTTGCTGACTTGGCGAGAAGCGGCGCATTTACTCTCTCGGGTACTGACATCCCAGAGCCAGTAGCCTCATCAGGAGGACCCACCGTGGCTGAAATGATTCGGTGGCTGGATAACCTAGCGCGTTGATCCAGCGTATCCGGATTCACATAGTGTGGGGTAGGGTAAGGTACTCACCAGCTTGCTGTTGTTACCACTGTACATATTAGTGCTGTGGAAGTAGTGTATTCGTGACAATGAAAACAGACAAGATTTGGGAAAAAAACTGATTAAGCTTACAGGAATAGTACGCTGTATATACAAATAAATTAATAATTTTCGAAAGATTCGTAAGTAAATACATTTCAAAAGAGTAGATCCTAGAGGGATGATATGGCTCTTCAGCCCCTCCGTACCTCGACCTGTGAGGTCTTTTGTACATTACCCTTCACCTATTCAAGACCCAGGATTACGAGACTCCCTGCAAAGCGTATCAGTTTCCTGGGAGCTGAGTTCCTGTTGGATAAGGTCGTTAGTGAAACTCCTTCGAGGAACTCATGCCTTTTGCAAAACAGCACTTGGTAGTCGCAAAGCAAGTGTTCTGCAGTTTTAGCGAAATTCTCGCAGTAACGGCACAGTTCACCGTCTGACTTCTCCAGTTTTTTGAAGTGATACGGTGAGCAGTAGCAGTTTCAAGTCCTGCTTGTCCAACTCGAGAAGCTGTTCAGTTTTCTTTGGCGATGAGCTCACAAGCTTTTTCACTTGTCTTCGCCCTGGAACCTTATTCCAGTGGATTTCAATTTTGTCAGCTTCCCAGCGCCGAAACTCTTTCTCGATGTGGGCTTTGAAAATATCACAGAAGGGTTCTGGGCCAGAAAATTGGGTATTTATCCCTTCCAAGGCTGTTCGCTTCCGCATTGCCTTTGATTCATTTGCACCCACATCAGAGTAACCTGATCATTCGAAGCCAGTTGTCTTAGGGAGAGTTTATAGTCCCAAGTCAGTCTAGACTCACAAGTGTGTGACTTTAGAGCTTTTAGTGCTGCTTTTTCAAAGAGTAAAACAGAAATAAATTATCTGGAATCTTCAAAATACAACAAAATATCACGATTCCTAAATAGATGAACTTGTTTCAGATAGTCATCTGAAAAATTAGAATTGAAATCTCCATATTAGTCAGTTTCAGAATATATTTACATTTTCGCAGAATATATATTTTGTACAAGTACCTTGATCGCTCAGTCGCTCAGTCTTTGTTTTTTAATAATTGTGAGTATTTTACCTTCGTTTTTCTAACCTCAGTCACACTATCGATCTTATTATCTTCTAAGGAGTATTCTCCCATTCCTCCTCACAAAAGTAACAGTGAGTAATATTCTCTTTTTTGTTGATGGAACCTTATGAGGTAATCCAAAAAAAAAAATTCTACAAAGAAAAAGAGGAAATTTTTGTGGCATAGAGGACAAATTATTAATTTAAAGAAAAAAAAGCATCCTCAAATGGGAGTCGAACCCACGACCTTATGATTTCTAGCCATACGCTCTACCATCTAAGCTATTCGAGGAGATAGGAATCGACAAACCCTCGTGAACCTTTTCTTCCATAATCTAATATTCATGTGAGAAATGAATCGAAAATCAAACTGGCCGTCGAAATCCATTACCTGTCACTCAACTTCATCGTCATTCGAAAATTTCAGTAGCTGATCTTAGCAGATGATCCCTAACCACTGATAAGATTTAGCCATATAAGGTGAAAGTGGAAATATTGTGTCCCAAATATATAATGAAAAAGGGGGAGTTTTGTGGCATAAGGGACAAATTATTAAATTAAAGAAAAGAAGCATCCTATGTCCTCGAATAGCTCAGATGGTAGAGCATATGGCTAGAAATCATAAGGTCATGTGTTCGACTCCCACTTGAGGATGCTTTTTTCTGGAAGATAGTTTATCTTTCAGTCGCAGATGATTCCACATCTGATTTTATGAACATCCTGTTTATATTTTCAACAAATCCCCCTTTTTCATTATACATTTGGGACACAATATTCCCACTTTCTTATTCTACAATATTCAGTTATATTCCCGTAAGTAGATATATTCTCATTCGGAGTTATCTCTGGAGTGGAAGGACTAGTGTCAATTTCGCCATTCAGTCTTCCAGTGCTTCTGGGTGTAGAAGGTAGGGTTTCGTTTTGATCCCTTGATATTGGATTCTCGTGGGTAGAAGGTAGTTTGTCATTGTGTTTGCTAGGGCCGGACGAAATATTTAAAAACTCATTGGTCGTGATTTGAAAGAAGTTGAGAGCAAAGATCGAAAACGATTGTTTTTTTACCTGAAATAATAGAAGGAGAAATGTGCTTCTTCTGATATGAGTAGGATCCAAATGAATGCGAATGATACGGGATAAATCAAAATATGAACTCAATAACTTGTCTATCGTATTGGGCTAAATGTTGGATCTGCATCGGAGTCGCTCACACGAGAATATTGCTATCCCAAAACTACCGTCTGTGGCATGAAAAGAAAGATCGTCTGCCCAGTTCACTTTTGGAGCATGCCCGGCCTTGAATATAAACACTTTGGAAAAGACTGCAGTCTTCATAAAAAGTTAGAGTAACCACCTCACAATATGCTGCAATCAGTCAACCAAAGTATCGAAAAGCAATTTGTGAATTTCCACACATATGTAAAGGTTCTGAATAACTCAATTTCTTGAAAATTAATGAAAACACTTGCAATTCTCAAAAACTCATAAAAGTTATTTCTGGCGAACAAATGGGGGAAATTGATATTGCATCCATCATCCTTATTAATTTTGAATTTCTGTAAACACATATGAAAGTCCGGTAAGAAAAATTCAAAGAAGTTTACTTACGAAATAAAAGTGCACCAGAACTTCGCACGTGTTTGCACATGAAGACACTGACCAGAATGTATTTTGGAACATGGTTGCCAGACTGAGGACGCATCATCATGCTACAGGTGAAAGGAGTATATTCAATGTATATTAGCATTCACGATTAAAAGCGCCCCCCAAACAGAAATTGCCTAAACTAAATGTATACTGGAACTTTCAAAGACCGTATAATAGTACGTCCTTCATTATGTTTTTCTGGTGTACATAACTCTCGCATTTGATAATAAATGTTTTCTGTTCTCATATGCCATGGGAGCTCTGGAAGCGAAGTACAATTTGCGAATATATAATTCGATGGTTCGTTCAAAATAATGGAATTATTGTTGGAAAACAATACTGCGTCCGGTATACGGACGTTGTATCATTCAGGACGCGGTGGTGTATGGTCGGAAACCCACGTACGGACGTAATATTGTACGCGGGATAAATATATATGTATATATTATATATATATATATATATATATATATATATATATATATATATATATATATATATATATATGTATATATATATATATATATGTATATATATATGTATATATATATATTGTATTTGCAATCTCTTGCAGAGCAGGATTGTTAGTAGTTGTGGAAACATTCGTCGATTTGTTACATATATTACAATGCTGATACAACACGTGAGTATAATATTCCACAGCCTTCCACATTTGCTTCCATATTTATCGAAATAGTATAATAGTTCTCATAGATACAAACACTTGATGATATAGTGTGATATAGATAATCTTGCCCATGGAAAGAAATTGCCTTCACAATTTTTGAATGCAGATCTTTGGTATCGAAGACAAGAAGATCAAACGCATCACAATCGAAATCCATTGTAGACTGAACAGAGCTGGGTGAAATTTTTCTCAAAGATGTCCATTCTCCAAATTCGGTTTATTGTAGCATGTTAACCACGATATATGAGTAGTTGTGTTCACCGGTTCCGGGCTAAAATCACCCATTTTTAACCGACGAAACCAAAAAGGAGGAGGTTCTCTATTCGACCCGTATATTTTTTTTCCATTATACTTTTTTATGTATGATCACGCATAACTTTTTACTTACATTAGTTTAGGAGCTTAGTTACTGAGACTATGAAGGTTTATTTTATTATCAAAGATCATTATCTATGAAAGAAGTAATCAAAACGCAGCCGTGCATTTCGCTGCCATCATTTTACGCTTTACCTAATTCAATTGCTAGTTTGTTTGGCGCCGACTCAAAATCAGTTACATTAGTTTAGGAGCTCAATTATCATTTAGACTAAGAAGGTTTATTTTATTTTTTACTTTTCAGTTGATTTTTTCGTCGGTTTAATTTTTTGTTAAAAAGTTTTTCCCATGTTAATCTCCATAAGGATTTCTAAGATCCATGGTAATTTTTGTCCAAAATCTCCCAGAGTGTTCACGTCAAGCGACTGCAGGTGTTCGGATCAATCGCACTGCGTGGAAGGGTCCGAACCGCCGACCTTCGGTACCTGCTGTATTATCTGATTACAATTTATCGTTAACGCACATTGAAATCAAAGTTATATTTGCATGTCGATAGGATGAGGGTTAATTATAATAATATTCATGGGTGATCACCGTATGGATTCGGTATACCTATTGTATTCTCCAGTATTTGACACAAAGTATATGAATTTGATCTCAACATTCCTCGATTGTAGGAATTAGATTGTTGAGATTCAGCAAAAGCTTATCATTGGTAATATAATGATTGTTGATTGGCGAATAGATTTGATATTTGTCACAAAAATAATATGAAGTAGGTTCGGACTTTTTAAGATTGGGAGAATTACATTGAAGCATAATAATGACACTTTTATTGATTGTAGGTTTCGGTTCATGGTATTCATTGATATTTGAGATCTGAAAAAAATATAGGTATATGCAGATGTTTCAGCATTACTCGATTGGGAAAATTGGGGTGATACTCAATTATGGTGCTATTATTGATTGCTGAATGATGTATGGATTCGGTTCATTATATTCATCGGTATTTGATCGTGGGAGTATGACTGAAAGGATTCAGCTGAAGCTTCATAGTGGATAGTGTTATTTGTCACGGAATATGAAGTTGGTTCAGACATTTCTCCAATCGAGTACTACACTAGTAGGATTCAGCTGAAACTCAATATTTTAGTTGTACTATTGATTGTATGGTTTTGGTTTATGGGACCTTTGGTATTCGACGTGAAATATATGAAGTGGGTTTGCACATTAATCAATTAGGGGAATAAGATTGGGGTGGCATAGTGATGGTACTACTATTGATGCTGGTTTCAGTTCGTGGTATTCATTGTTATTTGCGATGTGAAAAATTATTAAATTGATTAGGCATTCCTCGAGTGATTGACGGAATTAATCTGGTATCTTTCTATTCAAAAATAATGCTGAACAAATGCAATTACACGCTCGCAGAGAAAGAAAATGCCAGTATTCAATATTTGATTGCTAGTATACGGTAACATCAAAGTGAAATATAAGGATGCATAGTTCGAGAATTCACTTCGTACATTCATGGAATATATTTCCTCAGATATGATAAAAACATACGTAATTGAGGTTGGTGAAATGTGTACTGAGCCTGGAATAGGAGAGTTAGGTGTGAATATTCGCAAAAATTGTTAGGTATCGGACAGAAAAAACACTGTTCTACGACTTTGCTAACGTTTCACGATTTATTTCTCGCTTCTTCAGAGACCAGATGTAATTAACGATACATACCCTGTACTCAGTTTGTGTTGATGGGCATTGTGACAATGCATCGTTGAAATAGTTAGATATGGATCAATAAAATAAAATATTTCAAAGAGGCTGGGTCAACTTGTTAAACTTTGTTATTCTGAGATAAATTCCACACAACTGACGACTAGCATTCATATGTGTGAATGTTTTTCGGTCCGGTTATATTTGAATGCCGTTTAACATTTTTGAATGATATAGGTACGTCATTTGTGGGAATTCAGTAGGGATTCCTTGAACACACAATTCGGAAAGATGAAAATATGTTTTTTGGATATTCTCTCATATATGTAATAATGCACCTGGAAAACAAAATAATTGAGATTGGGGTGATAAGCTTTCAGTATGCAATAGTGGATGGAATTTAACATTTGTGAATATTTTTTTCGGGGTATCGAGGGATCCATCCGAATATTCGTAAATGATATAGAGAGTTAACTCGCAGATTGATGCAAAAATAAATAAGGAGGAAAATAAATGTAAATAATCACATGGCCTCATGCATATTTCCAAGAGTGCTCATGACATTGAAATGGTCTGTAACCGACTGAAATAGTCAGGAGTATATCTGGTGTGTGTTCACTCGATAGATATACCTTGACAACGATGCGTATGGGTTTCATATTGCCACCGTGAACCTTGAGGGGTAATATGTGTTTGCATGTTCTCAAAATATCTTATTTTTATTTGTTATACATGTAAAAGGCGAACGATTGAAGCACAAAAAAATTATTTCCCACACCTTTTCGCTGATGGAAGGAATACAACAACATCCCAGTCGTTTATGTCTCCCCAACACTTGAGTTCGATGATTGGCCTCATCCATTTTTATATTCATCATTTGAAATGCTCTTTGGATTGTTCTCTAATGGCGGTGATTATGGCAAAATCTGTATGCGAATTGATTGCTTTGATTAGGAAAATTCCTCAACTATGGATGATTCATTGGAAAAATATTAAATGCTATTGAATGAGAGGTATATTTTCACTCACCATATATGCAAATAATTGGGTATATGTTCATTTTGTGATGGGATAATTACAAATATACTTTTTTGTTTTCTGGGATGACTATATAGTCTACTAAGCGGTATTTGAATCAGTTATGAGCGGAGTAGCTGCAGTGATATTTGAGATTAAAACAAAGAACATTTTTCCTCAAGGCGAAGAAGTGTTATTTATTCACATTAAAAAAGCCTTTTATCAATATTGTGAAAATTATTAGTATGGACCACACGAATAGATTCGTATCGCTAATTAACTGGAGAAAATTAAATGTATTTTATACGAGAATCATTCAATGATATATAATTGTATTCAATGAATCGTGCGGATGGGGACACAAGTGATTTTTTTTACTGGAAAACGTTTCTCAAAATCTAATCTTCCGGGTCTGATGTCTATTTGATTCTCATTCATCATACCACATACAACAAATTGAAAATATATTTCTTACCTAGCTCTGACCATCTGACTCACGGACTCTGGTGAGCTATGTTGATGTTTTTATGCGGATGATTGAAAGTTGTATTCCAATATCGTTTTCAAGAGGAAAATATAATGTCGAATACTCACATCATACTGGATTCCAGTGAATTCAAATCAATAGTAATATACTTGAACTAATTCAACTTTTGGGATGCAGGCTCTGCTTCATTAAGTTGAGCGAAAAAAACGTATTCTCACAGTATTACGAAATCATTTTTTCACCGCGCTATTTATAACCAAAAATCATGTATTATTGATTACTTCAATTCTATACTAATCAGATGGCATGTAGGATGACACTATCGTCATATATTCAACTAGAATTAATACATTTCAAAACTACTGAGCGATTGATTTGTTGAAAATATAAACAGGATGTTCATAAAATCAGATGTGGAATCATCTGCGACTGAAAGATAAACTTTAGTCACTATCTTCCATCGTCAAGATAACCTCTTGTGGGATATTCATGTTGAAAAAGGAAACATTCTCAATTAAATATTGATAGAAAGATTTTTCTGTGAATTGAAAAATCCATGATCAAAATGAAGTTATTTTTTGTGAATGTAACAGAAAACAACTACTTCCCCGGCTAAAGCCACGCTGGACATTGAACTATATCTGCTAGATATTCTGAAAAGGCCCTAATTGAGCGATATTTAGATCAATTATGAGTTGAGTAGTTATATCTGAGATTAAAATGATTACCATATTTGCTCAAGGTTGGCCTTTTTCCTGAAAAATGTTTATATCGCTAAGTGCAGATCTCTTGTATCGATTCAAATTGACAACTATACCTAGAGAGATTCATGAATGGATATTATTTACAAATCATGTAAGGATTATTCAATGATATCGCAAGTTTATACAATATGTCGATGTATAGGTGAGGACAAAAGGAGTTTTTTAACCGGGTATAGTATAGTGAAGACATTTTTGGGAAATGAATGATATATATCACTCAAGCAACACAGATACATATCAAATGTGGGGAGATAATTTTGAAAATGATTGTCCTTTTTACTCTACATGTATGTGAATGATAGGGTATACATTTTTGTGATGTGCGCATTACAACTGTATTTTTCCACAATATTCCGTAAAGCATTATAGAAATATGTATTCCAATAGCATTTTACAAGAGGAAAATATATCTTGAATTCTTTCATTATGCAGGATTATAGAGTACCCAAATCACTACCCACATACTCATTCAACTTATGAGAGGTCGACTCTGCTTCATTGAGTTGATAATGGAATGGCTATTATTTCTAAATCATGTGAAAATCATCCAATTGTGTCAGGTAAATTTATGCAATGTCAATGTATAGGTGAGGAAACAAAATGAATTTTCTAGCCGAAAGCAGCATACAAAAAACATTTTGAGAAGTATTTATTACCCCGAAAAGAACTTTGAATGGTATTCATCCTCTTGCATATGGAATACTATCTCACATAACCGGCTGACTCTCTAGATGTTCGTCGAGCTAAATGTGTATTCGTGTTTTTAGATAAAATATATTTTTGGGAAATATGAATCAAATCATCACCATTTATTTAAATAATGGTGACATCGTCTAGCTTATTGTTTCAATCGTGTGATAATAAATCTTTATAGTCCTGTATGACATAAGCATACCAAATTCAATTACCACGAAAAACACAATAATATTTTAATATATTCAGAGATGAACTTCCACTACACGGAATAACGAAATATAAATATTATCGTTAGGTTAGTACTCATGAAAATGTAAGATTTATTCTACAACAGTAAATGAAATATGTGAGGGTTGAATCATGCTTCCACTTTCAGAGCGGAACTGAACCAAAGAAATGGGTATATAACCTAATTCGATTATAGCTCATTGAATTCAACAATGAACATATTTCAATCCAGTCATGGGATAATGAATGAGTGCTTCAACTGATGAAATGATGGAGCACGCCCCATAATGAAAAATTATTTTCATGGAAATGATTCATATAATCACGCTGATTAATATCATGAAGTACTTTGGAGAGAACCATTTTCAAAGTAATTTTAGGTTATTTGCCTTTCAAAGCCCAAAAACAACAACTTTAAGGGATTCCAAAGTCCATTTCATTAACAAGTGAAAACTTTTATGTTTATATTGCTCTACAATGCGAATTTCTAGATGTAGAATAAACTGGAGGATATATTTTTTCAACTGAATGGAATGAAATACGACTGAAAAATACATTGGGTCAATACCATAGCTGAGTATATTTTTTATTTTCATAGTGATATAGCAGAATATATTTCCTACCTGTTCCTATTGTAGCTGATATCTGATTTAAAGCAATAAAATCTCGCTGATATCAACTAGTGAGGTCTTTCAAAAGGTTGAGTTGTGTGTTGATGGATAGATATACACATATGTATATTTTTAGGTTGCATACAATCGGTTCATATCAAAATATGGAATTCATTTTTATGATTTTAATACTTTCTCCAATACATTGAAAATTGAACTTTTGAAGAGGTGTAAAAGACATTACTGCATATATGGAATTAGTTTTTATATCCAAAAAGTATAACTAGTTAGCATATCGGAATTCGCCCATCTTGGGCATGGATAAATGTTACCTTGACCTTTCACTAATCTACCTCAGCTTCAAAATCCGATTTTGAGATCTTGATAATACACCATATATTCTTAAATTCCTAGCTGAAGTTGTTCTCTTCTCAAGCAATAAAAAAATTCCTTATTGAATACATTTTTCAAACCACATGTTCCTTTCAGATCATATCATTTATGGATTTCAATATATCTTCAATAAAAATATAAAAAAGCTTGTTAACTGTATTTTTTCTAAGCATTCATCAACCACAATCCATATTTCGAGATTGAATAAATGATACCATGGACATTTCAGAGACTCTATCAGCCCTAATTTCAAAAACATCATTTTAGAAATCATGCTAATTCACATATTTTTATGTTTATAACTGAAGTTGTTTTATGCTTAACTTAATGTCAATAGAGAGCACCTAATTCCCAAAATATATGTTTCAAGCAATATGTATTTTTCATATACTGAACCCACACCATGTTCAAATTTCCATCCACAAAACATTGAAATTGTTTATATTTAATCATGAATTGTTGTGAATATTACCACAAAGATCCAATGAGATGCCGATGATAATCTCGAAGGATGACTTCATTTCTTCGTCAAAATCTGATGACTACCTATGCGAAATGGCACAATTATAATATTTCCTTGAAGCGCTTTTCGTTAAAGTTATCTACAAGTGGGTTTATTTTATAAGCTCCGTACATATGATGAAAACTAATCCCCTCAATATTAATCATTTCTCAGTATTACTTTCGGCTTCCATAATTCCTTGATATAGGTATATACCTAAGAGCACCTTAAAATTCATCAGATATCCATTACATAATTACTCATTTTCAGAATGAAATTTTAAATAATTTGAATGTATTATATTGCATTGTATTCTACAATACTCATGACGCTCATGAATAGACTTGTTAACCGAAGGCGGTGACGTATTCGTATAGCACAGCCGGTGTTTCTCCTCCCACTTCTGGAAAGCAAGGGATGTGGCTAGATATTCAAGTTGCAAGTCCCTTGTCCCTTGCCTTCAGATACTAAACCATTCATTCTAACATTCTCCCTTTTCCCTGCGGAATTGAAGATTTTTTTCAGATTTCAGACTCATGTTCAGATAAAATTTTGGCATATATATATATATATATATATATTTATATATATTACATATATACATATATATATATATATATATATATATATATATATATATAGTGTTCCGTATAACGGTTTCGGGGGGGTTGCGTATACTTGAATTTTTCAAAAACCCGCTCGCAATTTTTTCCCTCCGAATCCCATTCTGCGCCAGGAGGTCCCATAACTTGAGGAAATTCACGGACGGCCGCTTCTCGTGCCGTCTCCCGAGCGTCCTCACTGGGATGAGCGTCGATATTACTATTATGGAAAAAACCTTCGCGTGGGGTAATTTCCATAATGGGTGCCGAGCCCCCAGCCGCTTTCCTACCCGGCCTAAAACTCCTATCTTCAATGATTTCTAAGGAATCATGTATTATGCCAAAAAGTTTTTCAAACATTTCAGGCCCATTATCCCCCCCTTTCATCTCGGCCCATCTCTCCCCTACCTCCGCTTACCTTTTGGAACGGAAGTCGGGGGAAAACCTTCCACCACCCCTACGTTCTTCCACGTAGGCCTCTTGGTCAACAAAAAAATTTTGCCCCAATTTGGAAAAGTTTGAGTTTCGCGTAGGTTTCATTGGAAACTCATCTTGTCCCCCCGTAATTTCGCCAGATGTGCGAGATGCCGGCTGAAACCAATTTTTTTCGTGAACGACAATCTCTTTTTGAGAATTTCTACCAGACGGGCTATTTCCGAAATCTCGCGAAGTCAAAATTTTTTGTGTCAAATCCTGTTTCAATTCGCTAGCTCTGTCGGTCAGCTCGCCAACAGAATCTGGTTCCGAAATAACTTTTTTCTTTAAATTATGGAAGAATCTCGAAGTGGGGTTTTCAGTTTCTAAATCATTGAGAAATCCCAAAGAGGGTTTTTCTGACAAATTTTTGGAAAATCTCAAATCTCGAAGGGGGATTTTCCCGAATTTCCACTCTCTCTGGCCTCGCCTCTCGCGATCCCATTTTGTTTATATACAATTCATTTCCAGAAAACATACCGTCATATTTTCGCAGAGTATTTAAATTCCTATCTAAATCTAATTTTGGTGTCGAGACTCGAGTTTAATGGCTTTCTGAGCCATTATTGTTTTCAAAAAGAGCCGAATAAATTTGCGATTCATGTCTGTAGCAACGCTCCTTGGACCTAATTGAATTGTAGACGGGCTCATCTACCGAAGAAACGGCTTTTGGAAAGCCTGCAAAATCTAACAATTCATTAGACAGATTCGCTGCGAATTATGTCTGTTTGTCTGTAGGCAAACAACTCCGGCTAGTCGTGCCTACTGGAGTTCGAATAATTGAAAGGCGTGTTTGAAACTCATCGATTTCTTTCGTGGATTCTTCCGTAGCCGCAAATACCGAATGCCAGTGAAATTTATATTAGAAAAATTAGTTTTTCCGTCGCCTAACAGAGGTGTTTAATTTCAGACATGAATTTTGGATTTCGCGGGGAATAACGAAACTCATCGATTTCTTTCGTGGATTCTTCCGTAGCCGCAAATACCGAATGCCAGTGAAATTTATATTAGATCAGGTTTCAAACTGGGATCGCTAGTAACATGACTGGAATATTTAACTTTAACTCGTTATCCCAAAAGCAGGAAGGAAACCCTTTCGATGTAGGATTTGTGGAGAACCAATTGTTGTTCAGGCAAGGGTGACTTTGGTGAGGTATCTCGGGATCCTAATGAATCTTGATAGGCAAGGATGTTTGAATCCCAATAAATATGGCTTAGTTACTAACCTGCCCGGACAAATCAATCTCCGGGATTCATGGGACCTTTATTGACTTGATGCCTGATGAGAGGAAGAAGGAAAGATCAAGATGTCTTCTTGTTCCAGCTATTTCCTGAGTAGCTTCTCAGGACTTGTGAAATCGCCGATCTAAATTCCTGGTGCTAAGATGCGAAGAATATCTCTGAAGAATTCTCTGATGTCCCCTATTCAAATCGATGATCTTGAATTCCTAGATGATAAGATTCGAAGAATATCTTGAAGAACTCTCTGATGTTCGGCTGTTTACCTGAGAGCCAGTACTGGACTTAAGAATCCCGTTGAAACCTGGAAGCTGTGGAAATATATCTTTCTTCCTAAAATTTTGCCTTCGCCGTTGTCAAGCCGTATAATTCTTCGATTCATGACACGTTCGGATCTCTAAGAACTCTGTTCGTCTGACCTTGGCGAGAAAATTCGAAAGACAAGAGTTGAGATCTTCTTTCTTCTTAAAAGCCATTCTTCAGCGACTATCCTCGACATTCCTGTTTTAGTGACAACCGAGAAAACGAAGCCAAGAAATGAGATTGGTCCTTTTAACTACAAACGTAGAATCCTCAACGACGAGGCATCCTCGACATGGTACGCTGTGGAAACGCTCGACCGGTTGAGATCCACACAATGTGAATATCAAACCCAGACTGATTCTCTTCAAAAATAACGCTGACTATTGAAAAAGACACCTGCACGAAATCCATTAACAAGGCGGCGGCTCCATCAGAGAGCCGTAATATTCAAAACAAATCTCCAGACATGGGATCGAAAATAAACATTTCTAAATCTAAACAAAATCGTGTTTAATATCGTTTGGAAGAATCTCCTTAGCTATGAATATAATTTATACAATATGAACTTTTATCTCCTTCCCGAAATTAAACCAAGAAATCCCCATTAGGAAAAATAATTGAATTTGAAAAAGTTTACGATTATTTAGTCGCACATTTCTCTTTCTAATATCATGGAACTTCTCAACGTGCAAGTGCGTATAACAGTTTTTCACTTGGTCAAAATCAGTAGACACAAATTTTGTCCCAAATGAAAGCAATCTATGTACAGCATGTTTCATGTACCTAGAGCTGCGTAAAAGTTAGAAATGAAGTTTTATCGTGTAAAAAGGCAATTTTCATAACACCCCCGCTTTGAAGAAGTTACTTTGTTGGAGATAGCTGTATCCGCAGCAATACATTGCGAGCTACAAATCTCTTCCCAGACACACTGCGAAGTTGTGCAAATATCCAAAGTCAACTCTCTGGCTTAGGTTTGCGCATTCCTGGGCACTTCCTCAACCATACCAAAATGTATGGCAATTCGGTTAGGACAGTCATACAAAGACTTCGCGTACAATAATATTATTGCATATTTCTACAATCCGTGTGAATCGGGGCCAAGCAGAGACAAGTTGAGATTACGAGACAATTGGGGTGACCTCCTGTCCTCGTATGCCCAACAGGATATGATCGCGCCTTGGCTGACCCAACGACTAAGAACGCCACTTAATTATGACTTTCTTGCCATTCAAGCCAATCCAGCCTACAGTTCCCCACCAACAACGTAAGGTTCGCTATGAGACCTCAATGAGGCTAATATATAGGATAGAATACAGAGAATCTTGTAGGCAACACTTCATTGGAAATAAAGTAATGTGCGTACCCTGCATTTATATTTACAAATGTATTCCACTTTTTGAAATTGTATTCCACTTTTTGAAATTGTGACTTTCATTCATATCCCACCAGGCACGGTGAATTGATAAGGCTCCAGAAACACTCAACTTGTCTGTATGAAAACTGTCCATCCTATAAGGGGGCAAAATTTCATAATCACTTACCTGAAGATATAAAAAACCTAAACAGGGAAAATTATTTGAAAATGAAACTTAAATAATTCTTGATTAACGGTTGTTTCTATAGTACCGATGAGTATTTCAATCAATGATGTGTATTTGTATATTCATTTGGTGGTGCTGTTATATTTCTATGTATTTCTATGTATTATTTTAATCAATCACATGATGTATTTATATATTTACTTTGTGGAACTGTTATATTTTTATGTATCTGTTTGCACAGAATATTTGTAAACTACTTATTGTCTGACGTATCCTATATCATTTTTTTTGTATGATCAAATAGGATTCAATACATTTATTTATTTATTTATTCATCTACTTCTACGATACGCCGCAGCTCATTCAGCGTCACGATGTACCTGACAGGCTACAATAAAAGCTTGACTTTGAGCTTCCTCATTGGTTGATTCACTCTCAGTCCTAATTCTACGTGTAACCCTACGTGGCGAAGAACGTTGACCATGGTCCGTCTTCTGGTCCACAGGGAGACTCGTCTGTGGGCGGTATCCCTCGACGTTATTGGTAGCTACAACGCGACAACGACGCGGAGGTGGAGCACCAGTACGTCCTGGTGGCACCTGAGAAGGAATGACTTGCGTGGGGGCAAGCGATGATCGAACAACATGGGAAGTGGGTGATTCTTCACGACTAATCTGCCCACTGGGAGTTTTATTAGAATAAACCGGATCCACAGCGACCACGCGGGACCGAGGTTGCATACGTTTCGGTGCTGGGACGCCCCTATCAGACCGCCGATGCGGTATATCAGAAATAACCTTTTCAACTGCGATAGATTTATGAACCTCTGAAACTGTTTGTGAAACAAGGGTAGGATTGGCCCTATGTGCTTCAGCTGGCACCGAGCTAGGCTTTTTCTTGGGCACTATTCTACCTGAAGAATTAGCCCCATCTGGTGCGACCGGATTTATGTCGAGACCCCCTTGGTCTTGGACTTCCGTTTCGTCGCCGCCCATGTCTTCGGGAGGCTCTGGCTGATCCGGATTTCACGCGACGATTTCCGGCAGAACTCTCCGAACAGAAGGTCGAATGTTATTGACGTGAATAGCGCATTCAACGTCGTTTCTCATCACTTTATAGGTGTCGCGACCCATAACTTCAATAACTGGGTTCGGCCCTGTTGAAGTTTTTCCAAAATGTTTCTTGTTGAAATTTCTTACAAATACCAGGTCACCCACCTGATATGATTTGGGAGATGGATTCTCCTTATCTGAAAACAGATTTCGCTAATAAGCAGTTTGACAACGCTTAGCTTTTTCTATACGGAGCTGCCGATCGGCAGGAAGATTCCATATGGGATTACTGACTCCAGGTATTTACCAATCACCAGGGCGAGGTGGTGTGTACCCAAGCAAGAGCTCCGCGGGAGTCTCTTGTGTCGCTGCATTCTTTTGATTTCGACGACTGTATACCGTCGTAGGAAGATGTAATTCCCATTCCTGTTCCGGACGACCAATCAGCCTGGTGCGAAGAATTTTCTTAAATTCTTGCACTCGTCTTCCAACAGGGTTGGACTGCTGATGATAAATGGGAGAATATAATGCCTGGATGTTCTTTTTCTCAAAATTCCAGGTATACAAATTGCTCGTGAAAGCTGTGCTATTGTCTGAAATTATCGTTTCTGGACAGCCCCACCTGGCCAGGATCTCATGATCAAGAAAACGAACTATTTCGTCAGCTGCAGCAGAAGGTGTGACCTTGACCCCAACCCACTTGCTGAATAGATCGAAATATATTATAACGAACTTATTGCCCTTTGTCGAGGCAGCGTAAGGTCCTAGAGTATCTAGCGATATGGTTTGCCAGGGCCGGTCTACGACCGTGGGTCGCAGCGGTGCCGCAGGCTGGTGTCGTCTCGCTTTTGTACTCTGACAGACCAAACAACCTCGTACGAAAGCTCGAACATAGTGATCCTGCTCTGGCCACAAATAATGCTGTGAGACAGCTCTTATGGTCTTGGCCTGCCCTGGGTGACCAGAGGTTGGGTGCTCATGATAATAGCTTGTGATAGCTTGTCGTAGTTCCCCTACAAGAAATAATAACTTGCGATATCCGTTGTCCGCCACAAAGTCCCTAATCAACTGTCTTTCTTCAACTGACTGAGGTTCTACCTCCTGACAGATACGTAACCTCACGAGAATTGCGAGTGTCTCTGGATCGCCCAGTTGCAGACGACTAGCAACTTCATATGGGGTCTCCACGACATTGACAGTAGTTTCTCTCCTTGGATTCACCTTCAAAGGTGGTACTCCCATCCGATCCATATCGGCATCGAGATCTTCCCCGTGGCTCTCGCATGGGTTCCTAGATAGAAAATCAGCTAACTGATTTCCCTTACCCGGCACGTGCTTCACGGTAAAAGAATACTCTTGCAGAAGTAGCGCCCACCTTGTAAGCTTCGCCTTAGCGTCCTTAAACTTGTCCAGCCAAGTTTAAAGCCTTACTGTCTGTCCTCAAAGTGAAATGCATATCTTCTAGGTAGTGGTGATAGAGTTCAATAGCCTACACGATCGCTAGACATTCCGTCTCATTCACGTGATAATTGAGCTCTGCACCTTTCAGCTCAGCGCTGGAGTGGAAGATAATCATCCGGTCACCGTTTCCATCCGATTGATACAAAACGGCCGCCATATCTATCCCAGAGGCGCCCGTCTGTAGTACAAACGGCAGATCGAAATCTGGTCTAGCCAAAACCATTGGTCTAGACACGACCTCCTTAATGGTTGCGAATGCAACGTCCGCTTCATGCGTTCATCACATTCCCTTTGTCGACGACTTCATTAACAAATCTGTGAGTGGAGCTTCCACTTCCGCCAGATTCGGAACAAACTCTCTAATCCATCCAACTGTCCCCAGAAACCCCCTCAACTGGGAAATGTTCTTTGGTTGCTGGAAATTCTGGATTGCTGGGACATGTCGTTCTAATGGCTCATTACAATGCTCTGTGATTACGTGCCCCAGGGATTCCAGTCTCCGCTGCGCAAAGAAGCATTTCGGCAAACTACACCAGAGTCAATGAGCTCTGAACCTTTCCAGGACTAACCTTAAATGCAAAAGATTATCTTCTTTTGAATTAGATTAAACGATGATGTCATCAAGATACAGCCCGCGTTACCGGCTGACGCGGCGATTCATAGAAAATATCTGCAAACTCCTTAATCAAAGCTAAAAACTCGACCGTATTCTCCTCCGGCAATCGATGATCCTCAACCTCTGGAAGTGGAAACTCTTTTGGGGAAGAATAAATCTCATCAACCCAAAAAATGGTTTGCCTCGGTCTTTTGCCAACGTAGATGGCCCTTCTCGAAAAGTCAACCATCGCGTCATTTGCCGCCAGCCAAGGACAACCCAAAAGAAGATCCTCGACAAGATCATTTACCACTTGCACTGTTACGGCGTAGATGACGTCACCTATCTGTACATCAACGACAGTTTGTCCGGTGCTGTACGTACCCACTCCGGCACAAGCAAGTTTTAATGGTGTCACTTCCGAAGTATCTATCTCCCAAATCTCAGGCAACAAATCTCGTCGCAAAAGGCTAAGCGAACTTCTAGAGTTATTTACAAGAGGAATAGTTGAATCAGTTTCCGAAGAAATTAGTTCGGCGACCGTATTATTCGGAAAATTTTGCTCAGAACAAATATTCGCAATGATATTGCCGCGGGGTCCCAGACTGCTGTGGCGTGCAGTCTTCTCAACTAAATTTTGAAACTTTGTCATTCGTCCTTATTAAATTTTTGTGGGCGCCAGGTAGTGTGCTCACTACCAAAAATTTAGTTAACTCAAAAAGAACGTGTCTCTCACGTCTTTTTCTTGCCCTTTCCGTTGGGCCATGTGATCTGAATAAAGATTCTGATCATTTTTGTGAGTTCTGAAATTTTCTCCAAAATTTTGCATGCCCCACGTTGGGCACCATGTTCCGTATAACGGTTTCGGGGTGTTGCGTATACTTGAATTTTTCAAAAACCCGTTCGCAATTTTTCCCCTCCGAATCCCATTCTGCGCGAGGAGATCCCATAACTTGAGGGAATTCACGGACGGCCGCTTCTTGTGCCGTCTCCCGAGCGTCCTCGCTGGGACGAGCGTCGATATTCCTCTTATGGGAAAAACCTTCGCGTGGGGTAATTTTCATGATAGGCGCCGAGCCCCCAGCCACTTTCCTCCAGGGATTTCGGTGTCCGGCGACAGACTCCTCGCGACTGCGGAAACTACCCGGCCTAAAACTGCTATTTTTAATGATTTCTAAGGAATCATGTATTATGCCAAAAAGTTTTTCAAACATTTCAGGCCCATTATCCCCCCTTTTCGTCTCGGCCCGTCTCTCCCCTACTTCCGCTTCCCTTTTGGAACGGAAGTCGGGGGAAAACCTTCCACCACCCCTACGTTCCTCCACGTAGGCCTCTTGGTCAACAAAAAAAATTTGCCCCACTTTGGAAAAGTTTGAGTTTTGCGGAGGTTTCATTGGAAACTCATCTTGTCTCCCCGTAATCTCGCCAGATGTGCCAGATTTCGGCTGAAACCTATTTTTTTCATGAACGATAATTTCTTTTGGAGAATTTCTACCCGACGGGCTATTTCCAAAATCTCGCGGAGTCAAAAATTTTTGTGTCAAATCCTGTTTCAATTTGCTTGCCCTGTCGGTCAGCTCGCCAACAGAGTCTAGTTCCAAAATAACTTTTTTCTTTGAATTATGGAAAAATCCCGAAGTGGGTTTTTCAGTTTCTAAATCATTGAAAAATCCCAAGGAGGGGTTTTTCTGACAAATTTTTTGAGAAATCTCGAAGGGAGATTTTCCCGAATTTCCATTCTCTGTGGACTCGCCTCTCGCGATCCCATTTCGTTTATATACAATCCATTTCCAGAAAACATACCTTCATATTTCCGCGGAGTATTTAAATTCCCATCTGAATCTAATTTTGGTGTCGAGACTCGAGTTGAATGGCTTTCTGAGCCATTATTGTTTTCAAAAAGAGCCAAACAAATTTACGATTCATGTCTGTAGCAACGCTCCTCGGACCTAATTGAATTGTAGACGGGCTCATCTACCAAGGAAACGGCTTTTGGAAAGCCTGCAAAATCTAACAATTCAATAGACAGATTCACTGCTGATTCTGTCTGTAGGCAAGCGACTCTGGCTAGTCGTGTCTACTGGAGTTCGAATAATTGAAAGCCGTGTTTGAAACTCATCGATTTCTTTCGTGGATTCTTCCATAGCCGCAAATACCGAATGCCAGTGGAATTTATATTAGAAAAATTCGTTTTTCTGTCGCCTAACACAGGTGTTGAATTTAAGACATGAGTTTTGGGTTTCGCGAGGAATAACGATGTGCAATGTTATTCATATAACTACTGAAAAAAAAAATGCCACAAGACCAGCCTAGGAGGACTGGAGGTAGGATCACGATTTTATTCCAAAAAACTAGGGTGGATAACGAGCGTAGTGGATCGCGCCTAACTTGGAATATTTAACTTCAACTCGTTATCCCAAAACAAGATGCAAGAAGGTAACCTTTCCGATGTAGGATTTGTGGAAAGTAGGAACGCGAATTGTTGTTCCAGGTCCAAAGGGGTGCACTTTGGTGGGGTATTCTCGAGGAATCCCCAATGATGTCTTGACAGGCAAGGATGCTCAATCCCAATAAATATAGACTCGTAGTAACTAACCTGCCCCGGGACAAATTGATCACTAGATTCGTGGGCCTCTTTTATTGACTTGATGCCTGATAGAGAGCGGAGAAGGAAAGATGTCTTCTCGCTTCAGCTATTTTCCTGGAGTAGTTTCTCAGGACTTGTAGAAAATCGCCGATCTGGAAAGTCCTAGATGATAAGATGCAAAGAATGTCTCTGAAGAATTCTCTGATGTCCCTCGATTATCAAAATCGCCGATCTGGAAATTCCTAGATGATAAGATGCCAATAATATCTTTGAAGAACTCTCTGATGTCCCTCGTATACCAAATTGGCCAGGATGAAAATTCCCGTTAAAAGTGTAAAGTTGTGGAAATCTTCTTTCTTCCCCTAAAATTGCCCTTCGCCGTTGTCAGGCGGAAACTAATCCTTTTCTTCTGACACCTCTTCACCTTTTCAGTCAGACCCGAAAAAACGAAGCGAAGAAATAAGATTGGTCCTTTTATCTTCAAACGTAGAATCCTCAACGACGAGGCTTCTTCGAACAGGGTACGCTGTGGAAACGCTCGACCGGTTGAGATCCACACGATGTAAATATCGAACCCAGACTGATTCTCTTCAAAAATCTGTATTTCGGCATCGAATCCGAAATAAACAAAGCTTTTTTGTCTGAATCTGCTCTGCATTGACCGTTAAAAAATAACGCTGTCCATTGAAAAAGACACTTGCACGGAATAAATGAACAAGGCGGTGGCTCCATCAGAGAGCCGTTAATATTCAAAACAAATCTCCAGATATGGGATCGAAAATAAACATTTCCAAATCTAAACAAAATCGTGTTTGATTTCGTTTGGAAGAATCTCCCCAGCTATGAATATAATTTATACAATATGAACTTTTATCTCCGTCCCGAAATTAAACCAAGAAATCCCCATTCGGAAAAATTATTGAATTTGAAGAAGTTTACGAACATTTAGTCGCACATTTCTCTTTCTAATATCATGACATTTTTCAACGTGCAAGTGCGTATAACAAAGTTTTTCACTTGGTCAAAATCAGTAGACACAAATTTTGTCCCAAATGAAAGCAAGCTATGAACAGCATGTTACAGGTGCCTAGAGCTGCGTAAAAATTAGACATGAAGTTTTATCGTGTGAAAAGGCAATTTTCATAAATATAAATATATATATATATATATATATATATATATATATATATATATATATATATATATATATATATATATATAATATATTGTTATGAAATGATAATAGCTAATTATTTTCGCTCCGCGTTGGGAGCCAAATTGTTATGAAATACTAATAGCTTTTAAATAATAATTGTTGTTAATTTTCCCCCGGATGTCACGCAGGTAGCTATAGCTGCCTCCGTGGTGACGTTGGTTGTTGCCCTGGAATTCAGGGTCTGCTGACCAAAATCACAAATGAGCGGCTGGCTTCTGTTTGTTGACTCCGTTGATTTGTCGTTTTCTACCAAGTGTTGTTTATCCTTGCACTTCTCCACCGTACTGATGAGGGCGGAGAGCCCGAAACACGTGTCTACGGTTAACACTTTTTTCTGAGGGCTATGTCCATTACATTCCTTCCATTTTGTTTTTAACAGTCCCCTCGATATTACTCTCTTTCATATTTATATTCCTGGACTCGGATGTCACGCAGGTAGCTATAGCTGCCTCCGTGGTGACGTTGGTTGTTGCCCTGGAATTCAGGGTCTGCTGACCGAAATCACAAATGAGCGGTTGGCTTCTGTTTGTTGACTCCGTTGATTTGCCGTTTTCTACCAAATGTTGTTCATCCTTGCACTTCTCCACCGTACTGATGAGGGCCGAGAGCCCGAAACACGTGTCTACGGTTAACACTTTTCTCTGAGGGCTATGTCCATTAAATTCCTCCCATTTTGTTTTTAACAATCCCTCGATATTACTCTCTTTCATATTTATATTCCTGGACTCGGATGTCACGCAGGTAGCTATAGCTGCCTCCGTAGTGACGTGGGTTGTTGTCCTGGAATTCAGGGTCTGCTTACCGAAATCACAAATGAGCGGCTGGCTTCTGTTTGTTGACTCCGTTGATTTGTCGTTTTCTACCAAGTGTTGTTCATCCTTGCACTTCTCCACCGTACTGATAAGGGCCGAGAGCCCGAAACACGTATCTACGGTTAACACTTTTCTCTGAGGGCTATGTCCATTAAATTCCTTCCATTTTGTTTTTAACAGTCCCCTCGATATTACTCTCTTTCATATTTATATTCCTGGACTCGGATATCACGCAGGTAGCTATAGCTGCCTCCGTGGTGACGTTGGTTGTTGCCCTGGAAATCAGGGTCTGCTGACCGAAATCACAAATGAGGCGGTCGGCTTCTGTTTGTTGACTCCGTTGATTTGTCGTTTTCTACCAAGTGTTGTTCATCCTTGCACTTCTCCACCGTACTGATGAGGGCCGAGAGCCCGAAACACGTGTCTACGGTTAACACTTTTCTCTGAGGTCTATGTCCATTAAATTCCTTCCATTTTGTTTTCAACAGTCCCCTCGATATTACTCTTTCATATTTATATTCCTGGACTCGGATGTCACGCAGGTAGCTATAGCTGCCTCCGTGGTGACGTTGGTTGTTGCCCTGGAATTCAGGGTCTGCTGACCGAAATCGCAAATAAGCGGCTGGCTTCTGTTTGTTGACTCCGTTGATTTGTCGTTTTCTACCAAGTGTTGTTCATCCTTGCACTTCTCCACCGTACTGATGAGGGCCGAGAGCCCGAAACACGTGTCTACGGTTAACACTTTTCTCTGAGGGCTATGTCCATTAAATTCCTTCCATTTTGTTTTCAACAGTCCCCTCGATATTACTCTCTTTCATATTTATATTCCTGGACTCGGATGTCACGCAGGTAGCTATAGCTGCCTCCGTGGTGACGTTGGTTGTTGCCCTGAGTTCAGGGTCTGCTGACCGAAATCACAAATGAGCGGCTACCTTCTGTTCGTTGACTCCGTTGATTTGTCGTTTTCTACCAAGTGTTGTTCATCCTTGCACTTCTCCACCGTACTGATGAGGGCCGACAGCCGGAAACAAGTGTCTACGGTTAACACTTTTCTTTCCATTAAATTCCATATATATATATATATATATATATATACATATATATTATCAATCATGTATTCGCAAGAACATATGAATCATATTGATTACTAGATTATTCAAAAATCCGCTGGCAATATATTTCAGTGATAAAGGCACCTATATCTTCACAGCTCAATGAATATTATAAAATGAAATAATATGGGAGTTTGATGCTTTTCCAATTCTGTTTTTATGTGCATCATCGCTTCAGAATTCATGTTTCTGTAGGTGAGATAATGTTCTAGTACTCTTCAGATTCAATTATTTTATTATTTAATGAATGGTATGCATAGTCACAATGTGCAATATTTAAATTCTATTTATTTGTATTTGCTACAGCAACCATCTAGAAGATGGATATAAATGTCATGTTTTGCATTTTACATTCATGCATAAAATGTTGCCAGACTAGGTACTGTATAGGTGATAGCCGAGGTGCGTGGATTTAAATAATGCCTTGACATCATTGAATCGTGCAATATTTAAATTCTATTTATTTGTATTTGCTACACAACCATCTAGAAGATGGATATAAATGTCATGTTTTGCATTTTACATTCATGCATAAAATGTTGCCAGACTAGGTACTGTATAGGTGATAGCCGAGGTGCGTGGATTCAAATAATGCCTTGACATCATTGAATAGGCATAGAAAAAGTTAAGAAAGGGACATATAAACTGTTCTTCAAAATATGAAATAAAAAAATTATGTACTTGAAGTTGTTGAATTTGCTATTTTTAACACACTGCTGCTCAGTAAATGTTTACTTTTAACCCAATATTTTGAAGTTTATTGAACTCAGCTATTCGAAGAGAATACAAAAATGATAAAGAACATTTAAAAAAGTATAACTTTGCTATATCGTATAAAAGAGTTATGACACACTACTGAGATTCTGTATTAAAAATGTTATATTACATTTCTATGTAGATAGTTAAACACCGCATTTGAAAGGAGTCCGAATTATTTTTAATCTTATATAGGTAACTTGATTTTTCTTTAACGTAGGTGAATTTGGAGGAGTTTTTCTTTTATAAAATCTCAAGCTCGAATGTAACTTTGGAAGCAGTTCAGCAGAAATATTTTCAATATTTTTTTCATAAACACCAGTACTGGTTGAAGGTCTGGCATAGTCTGGGGTAAAATAACTTTCACCCTTAAAAAATACATGGTTTATATAGTATTTTCCCAAAATTTTATCATCATTCCAATTAATATTGTTAAAGAATGCAAGGAGTAATTATTATATATATATATATATATATATATATATATATATATATATATATATACATTTTTTTAAATTGGAATAGATGTCTTGTGATTTCTCATCTGGAAGGCCTTTCAATACTGCATTCAATAATAATAATTGATTAGATATTTTTTCAGAGGGTGAACAAAAATTAATATTTTATTTCAATAAGAGAATAACTTTATATCCAACAAAATAGAACAGTTAAATGAGATGTTCGAAATGCCATCCACCAGTCTCTTGACAATAAGCAAATCTACGGACACATTCCTCTTGCACATTGCAAATAACTTCCGGAGTAACTCTGTTAATTTCGATCCTAATTCGATTTTTCAACTCTTGTAGATTTTGCGGCCTATCTACATAGACCTTCGATTTCAAATAACCCCACAAGAAAGAATCCAGGAGCGTAAGATCTGGAGATCTTGGGGGCTACTCTATCGGTCCGCGTCTACCAATCCACCTCCTAGGAAAACAGTTATTCAAAAACTCGCGAACATCACGTGCATAGTGCGGGGGTGCACCATCTTGTTGCAACCAAATACTTTCATTTGGTGAGTTAGGATTGTTGGCGTTTGGAAAAATATATTTTTATTATTATTACATTATGATTATGAAATTCTTGTATTGTCATCGTTCCTTGATATGTGTGACAAATTTCAGATTATTCGGAAGATTGGAAGTGGGTGAATATTTCCTTCCAAGATTTTATTACATTGTGAGTTATTTAGTTACAAGTAAAGATAATAAAAGCGTGTTAAAAAATGCAAAATTTTACTTTTTTGAGCCAAGGCTCTAATCCCTTAGACTGCCCTGGCAGACTAGTGAGTCAGTGCTCTACTACACCAATAGATCCTTCCCAAATATTAATAGTTAGCTATTTCCTAGTCTAAAATGGAAACAAAAGACAATCACAAATTAATGCCATAATAGGCAAGTTAGTGTCAAATAAATGTCAGTTGAAATATCAACAAATATTATTCACATATTCTAGGTGAAAAGGTTCTAAAAGTGAACTATGGCTACTTTAAGTGAAACCCAACGCATAGAAATTTTAATTTTCATTGGATGCGGAGATAGAACCAGAACTCAGCAAGAGGTATGCGACTTATTCAATGCGAAGTATCCAAATAGATCTATCAGTCGTTCAACAGTCAGTAAGATTGAGAAAAAATTCAGAGAAACTGGTCATGTCAAACATATTCCGAATACTGGACGTCCTAAAATAGAAGAAAACGTGAAGAGAATAATCCTCACAATACTTCACGACAAATTGCAGCAGACCTTGACATATCCCAAAGTTCTGTATTACGTATTCTAAAAGCAGAAAAGTACCATCCATACAAAGTACAGCTACATCAACAACTCAATGATGATGATCCCGATCGCCGTGTGGAGTTCTGTGAAATAATGCAGGATTTATGTAACCGCAATCCACGTTTTATAAAACAAATTCTGTTTTCCGATGAGGCTACGTTTTGCCTAAATGGTTCAGTAAATCGTCAGAATTGCAGATATTGGAGTAGGGATAATCCTCACTGGATGATGGACGGGCATACTCAATACCCTCAGAAAGTCAATGTTTGGGCAGGGATAATAAACAACAGGATTATTAACCCGTATTTTTTCGAAGGAAATCTCACAGGGGAGCGTTACTTGGAATTTTTAAGAAATGAACTCATACCTAGCCTTGCCGATATTTTTCCAAACGCCAACAATCCTAACTCACCAAATGAAAGTATTTGGTTGCAACAAGATGGTGCACCCCCGCACTATGCACGTGATGTTCGCGAGTTTTTGAATAACTGTTTTCCTAGGAGGTGGATTGGTAGACGCGGACCGATAGAGTGGCCCCCAAGATCTCCAGATCTTACGCCCCTGGATTTTTTCTTGTGGGGTTATTTGAAATCGAAGGTCTATGTAGATAGGCCGCAAAATCTGCAAGTTATTCGCAATGTGCAAGAGGAATGTGTCCGTAGATTTGCTTACTATCAAGAGACTGGTGGATGGCATTTCGAACATCTTATTTAACTGTTCTATTTTGTTGGATATCAAGTTATTCTCTTATTGAAATAAAATATTAATTTTTGTTTACCCTGTGAAAAAATATCTAATTAATTATTATCATTGAATGCAGTATTGAAAGGCCTTTCAGATGAGGTATCACAAGACATCTATTCCAATTTAAAAAAATTACCGACTACGTCACCATGTCAAAACCAGTGACATAACCTCTTTAGAATATACATGAAAAAATCGGCATTTTAAAATAAAAATCGACCTATTTCAGGATTTTTGTCAAAAGT
The DNA here is from genome assembly GCA_018342105.1 of Gonioctena quinquepunctata. Taxonomy (NCBI): domain Eukaryota; kingdom Metazoa; phylum Arthropoda; class Insecta; order Coleoptera; family Chrysomelidae; genus Gonioctena; species Gonioctena quinquepunctata. The sequence goes on along the minus strand of JAFIRS010003190.1, from coordinate 97,278 downwards.
ACATGGCTTGCGAAATATCGAATTTGTTCCATAATTTTGACGCGCACTGTGTGTGTATATATATATATATATATATATATATCGTGCATTTGTGTCCAGTAAGCTGACTTCAGCTTCTGTTACGTGGTATTCCCGTAGAAAATGTACATAAACCACCAGGAAAAACATTCAGAACTTCATCGAATATATTGGTTACAAGCAAAATCAACTATAACTTGTTCATGCATTGATAATTCAACCAAATCAATCAAGGCTGACTTTAACTGTTGGTATTTTGATGACAGCTCCGTAGGTGGTAAATCTGATGTGATTTTAGAACAGTTCAAGAAAATAATTTCAACATCAGAAAAAATTGGTCTCAAATTGAATTTTGAAAAATGCGAACTATATTTCTTGGACGACCTGAAAGAAAATTTCACAGTTTTGCTCCTGGTAATAAAATTATGGAGAAAATCAACTGGACCCTCCTTGGTGCACCTATGACAGAAGAATCTTTGGCAGAATCCCTGAACCAAAAAACTAAATCTTTGAATTTGATGGCATCCCGCATTGATTCCATTCCAAAGCATATTGAGTATTTTCTTCTGAAGAACTGTCTAGTTATACCCAAATTAATATATACATTGAGATGTTGCCCGACTTGGCGCTGTCAAAATGAACTTGATCCTTTCGACTCAACACTCCGTATGATTTTGAAGCAGATTACTAATAATAATTTCAGCCTTTCCACATGGCTTCAAGCAGCAACACTTCCCGTAAATAAGGGTGGTCTGGATATACGACAAGCATCTTCACTTGCTTCGCCAGCTTTTCTTTCTTCGTTGAACAGCATTCAACATCTGGTTGATCAAATTTCACCTGATTATTTTTCCAGTGTGTCCGATGTTTATTATATAGAGTGTGAATCTGTATGGTGTTCTTCCTCTCATCGAATTGTCATCTAAACAACTCCTTGACTCGGCTGTTGATTCTCCTTTTGAAAAGGCAGTTAGTACGAATGAATCTGGAGCTTGGCTCAACGCTCTTCCAGTTGTATTCCTTGGAACTTTATTAGATGATAAATCTTTCAGGATTTCTGTGGGTTTACGTTTGGGCTGTTCTATTTGTGTGAGTCATAAATGTAGATGTGGATTTATCGTCAACGAAAGAGGAACGCATGGATTGAGTTGTAGATTCAGTTCCGGGCATTTGTCTCGTCATTCAACTGTAAATGACTTAATCGAGCGAGCTTTATCAACTGCTGATATTCCTGCTGTCTTAAAACCTTTGAGAATCATTGGTGATGATGGTAAGCGTCCAGATGGGATGTCTCTCATTCCATGGAGTCATGGAAAACCTTCAGTCTGGGACTTCACCTGCGTAGATACCGTTGCAGCATCACATATTAATTCAACATACAGAAATGCTGGTGGGGCTGCAGATTCTGCTGGAAAGTCAAAATTCAAAAAATAATCTACTTCAAAAGATCAATAAATTTTTTATCCAGTAGCAATTGAAACCTTCGGTTCATTTGGAAGTTATGCCACCGAATTAATTAATCATATTGGACAAAAATTGATCAATAAAATAGATGATCGAAGAGCAAGGACTTTTTTTATACAACATATCAGTATCGCCATCCAAAGAGGAAACGCAACGTCAATTCTGGGTTCTATTCCTGCTACTCAACGTTTGGATGATATATTTATTCGTCCACAAAGAATTAATATGTCAAGTAGTATCCATAAGTCTATTATTCGAAGCCAAATACCTGAAATGTATTAATTGGATTCATCCACTTCCAAAAAAATGAAAACGCGATCTACCATATCTTTATCCAACTCGTTTTCAAGCAGCCTCCAATCGAGTTCCGTATTGCGGCGCTCCAATGATAGAGAAAATCATCGCATAAGAGACTATTCCTTTGAAGATAGCAGTAGCAGTGAGCGCATCTCCCTCAGTTATGATTCCATCAAACTCTCGGTCTCAATGGTTTGAAAAACTTTGGCAATACCTGCTTTGAGAATAGCGCAATACAATGTTTATCGAATACCAGATGGTTGTTCGAGTATCTGAGAAAAGACGAACATTTAAAGGCACAAGCATATCAAAGACACAAGCATATCAAGTATGAAAGGTGCTTTGATAAAAGCATTTGAAGAAGTGGTAAAGAACGTTGGTCAGAAGATTTGTCTGATGTGGTGGTTAACACTGTTTCTTCGAAAAGCCAGATACAAAGATTCGCACCTCATTTTATGGGTAACGCTCAACAGGATGCCAAGGAATTTCTCAGATATTTATTGGAAGGTCTTCATAAAGATGTAAACAGAGTAAGAGAAAGGCCTAAACGTATGTTCATAGAAATCGATAAAAATTTGAGCGATAATGAAAAGGCAAAAGAGTCTTGGTCAAGATATCTTAGAATGGACAACTCAAAAATTGTCATTAACTTTGTTGGTCAACTGAAATCATCGTTGAAATGTACTTTCTGTGGCCATTGTTCTGTCACTTCGACCTCTTCTGGGACCTTTCACTCCCTATTCCACAGAGTACTGGCAAGCTCAGACTGTCACAATGTTTAGACTTGTTTACTAGGGAAGACATTTTGGATGATGACGAAAAACCCACTTGTTCAAATGCAAGGAAAGGAGAAAATGCACGAAGTCATTATCTATACTTAAATTCCCAAAAACTTCAGTAATTCACTTGAGAAGATTTTCGCAGATGGAGAGATTCAGAGGAAAACTAAATGTCTTCATTGACTTTTCTCTCGATGGATTAGATATGAATATTTATGCAGTAGATAACGCAGCTCCGTGTCGCTACAACTTGTATGCTGTAACCAACCATAGCGGACCAACTTTTAACGGACACTACACTGCTTACTGTAGGCACCCTTATGCAAGCACATGGCACGAGTACAATAATTCGAGAGTATTACCGCTATCACCAAAATCTATTGTGAGTGGAGAAGCATACGTCCTCTTCTATGATCAAGAAGACACCAAATCACAGCTTTGAAAAGAGCATTTTACTTATTTACATTCTATATTTTATATTCATATCAATTATTATTTATATTCATTGAAAATGTATGGTAATATAAAATACTACGGTGTTGAAATTTAAAAAGTCCCGAAAAATAAATCAATTTATTTCTCTATCATATAGAAGAGTGGGAACAGCTCCATAGTCAATCCCATTATACTAAATCAAATTTAGATTATCATTCCGGTCACCATTCATTTCAAATACCTTTTTTTTTATAATTTGCCTTTATTTTTTCACAACATTAATATATACGATGATCAAATCGACATTTCCACAACACAAATTGGAAACAATTTGGAACGTCTTAAGCTACAATAAATTCACCTGCGGAAATGGAAGGAAAAATAAATACAAATAGATCATATGTTTGTTTATTTTTTATATTGTTTATTAATTCTATGCTAGGTGTGAAAAGGGTATAGTGCAGTTCATCTTAGTATGTGATATAACTCCCATCATTATTGTACTTCATTATACTCTTTGTTTATTAGTTTCTTCATGGTTGATGAATAAAATTACGAATTTGTATCAAGTCACCAATGTATTCATACATGCATAATATTTGGTTTTACATTGCAAGATTCGTTGGGGCGGACTATGGATATAGTTCAAATATCAATCGTTTCTGGGATATTTGCATTTCACTATTTCAAAGCTACAACGGGGAAAAAAACGTAATTATATCAATCGACGAACGGGTGATTTGTATTGATGAAAAAATATTTTATTAGGTAAACTTATAAACTATAGAAATTAGACACAACACCTTTCCGATCTACAAGTTATTTGATATGACTTTACATTTGCAGTTACAGTATTTGCTATATTCCATTTATATTTCCCATTAAGAGTAAATTTCAACATACATATCCAATTATTCACATAATACGTAAATTTGGTTATCTCAATCACAAAACATAAATGCAATAGCATGTGAGATATATCATAAAACCCAGGGAAAAGAATAAGTTCATAACAATACCTACTGAAGTGATATCACACATGACTGATTTCACATTAAATTACAGTGTTTGAAGATTCCCATCTTTTTATTTTTATGTCCGAAGATAAAATATGTAAATCAGTTTATGAAAAAATCCTGGGATGAATTTGTTTATATTTTCAAATTCCAATAGATGTACAGATAAACTTGATGATTCACCGATCGAATTCAACTAAGAGGGAGTTCAAAACTAAAATTGCAAATATATCATATGAGTACATTTTTCGAAATTAAATGTTAATATGATTCAGGTCATTAGTGCTCTGGAAAGCTTTTACATCAATTTACATTCTTCAAGTTATTTTTTTTTTCATTGCCTAATGAAAATTAAAGTATTTTTTCAATTATCGCTTTTTCAGGTGGGTTGAAATGGATGGGTTTCATATTGAAAAACTAGTGAAGATCCAAAAGATATGAATAATGGGTGGTAATGAAACTTGACGAGAGTTCAAGCTAAAACCGCGAAAAACTGAGTTAAATAAAAAAAAATGATATGAAAACTAGAAACGATCCTGAAATGGTTTATTTTTCAAATTGAACAGATATGATTTATTAGATCCACTGATATTGATTGAATAATCCATGGAAAAAAATTAAATTTTGTTAATATCACATCACTGTAAAGGAATATGAAAAATAGGTATACCAACTTGTTGTTCCATAGCCATCCAAAGCCTAACAATCTACATTACAGAAAGTCAAACAAGCGCTGAAAAATAAAAAAGTGAAATATTTATTATCGGACATTGAAGCACTGATGAAATTTGTATTGATTGATTCATTTTGGAATATTTAAATGAAAAGTGGAAGTATTCTGGCCCAGAATCGTCTTTCAATTATATCATCATTCTATGAAAAAACTATCGAGGATCTTGAAATTAATATACTAGTTTATCTGGTAGTAGTTTCATTTCAATATAAATCATGTTACTTATTTGAAATATTCGATTGTGAAAAACAATAATTCTTCATCCCGCAAAGTTCTCATACATAACAAAGTACATAACCAGCCACATGTAAACTTCTGTTTATGTAGGTGCATATTTGTCTACTTTTTTTATGATACTGATATTGTTTCATCCATATTCCCTCTGATAGGTATTCATTATGGGTTCATTTAGCAAACGTTTTACTCATCAGGGAGTACAGTTTGCTTTGTGAATTTGATAATTACTATTTTCATTATTTCCCAGTATCATGTACTGAGGCATATTCTGCTTGTTTGGACTTGAATGTATAATCAATTCGTTATGGTGTTATGGGGGCGGATGAGTGGATAACCGTCATTTTATGATCTCGCAGTTTCGTGAATTAGGGCAAAAATAATGCAATCGGATTGTTTTATCCAGAATTTGTTAGATTTCCATTAAAATATGTTTTTCTTTCCTCGCAACATGGCATTTTAAGATCATCTGCAACATTTGGGTTACCCCATTGTCAAGAGTAATAAGAGAGAGTTGAAATGTGTTTATTGATTTTGCTAATGTGTATAGAGTATGAAGAAAATTGATGGGTTATAGTATATATTCAATAGAACAGCTACTAGGTTTAGGGAAAAACGTGAATTGAAATGGGAAATTTCAGTATGTATTCATTTCGTTGTGAAACTGATATAGCCGATCCGGTGGTAGATTCATTTGAAATGGAAAAAAATATGTTACCCATCGAAAATATTCAGTTGTGTGAGTTTAAAAAAAACAGCAATTCAACATAACACAAGGTTCTCAATCGACCTATTCACTCACATGTAAACTTTTGTTTTTGTGTCTACTTGTTGATGATTGTGATAGTTTTATTGCCTATATTTCTTTCATTCTGCACCCCATTCTCAAGAATAATAAAAGTGAGTTGAAATGTTTTCATTTGATTGTTTCATAAAGCATAGTATTAGCAAATTTCACTCGAATATAATCTGGAGAAAATCGATGGATTATAATATATAACCAATAAAAATAGTGTTTCGTGAAAAAAGTAAATTGGTATGAGAAGTTTCAGTATGTATTTAGTTTGGTGTGCAACGTTTTCAGATACATTTACCGCAGTTTCGCATTTTATTTTTTCCATAATCAACTAAATATACCCGAATGTGAGATCAAACACACATATATAATTCTGTAATACTATCAGCAGCTCGTAAAGCCGATAAAAGTTCCAAGGAAATTGGGTAAAATATTTCTAGCATTAGTTATGCATCGATGGTGATGGATCAATGAAAATATAATTTGATACTATAGAATGCTTCTAATAATAATAATTCGTATTTTAATCCTAGTTTTCCCTTCATATGTGTAATGTTATATTAATATATTATTCGGAATCAAAAAACGCATGTTTTTGGGGGTAATATTTTTTGTAGTTCTATATTTTGGGGTTGTGTCTGTTTTAATCTGTTTAGCATTGAATAATCGTCGAAATGTCATATATGCCATGGATGTATCCTATAGTAAAGATTGGGAATTCGTCGATAAAATGTTAACATTTATGCAATGAATCTATCTACCCCATTTGGTCTGAGTTAAAATCCGACATGAATACATTTTTTTTGTTTTTAAATCTACTTCACATGGCCATATCATAGTACAAATCTGAACAATCATGCACTTTTCCGGGTATTGTAACAATGTACGAATACGCCATCAGATCTCATTTCAATCATTGGAATGCGCATGCGTGGCTCTGAATCTTGCCATAAAATTAATGCGTTCTCCATCAGTCGCCATTATACGCCGATCACTCGTTGTGAACGGACGTGTTAACGCTCTGCTAAGGAATTCAACTTTGTGTACTTCCCATTGTGACAATTATTGTATACAGTTTGAAGTTTGCTTCGAAATTCGTTTTGTTTTCAGAAGTGATCGTTGTATCAAGATAACACGATTCGCGGGAATGATTTAATATATTGCTGGCATTCTCGGGTTGGTTTCCACCAACCATGAGGAGAGAGATGTCGAAGAAGATCTTCGCGAATGTGCCAAGGCGAATAAGCGAATGAACTATGCATTGAAAAATGCTGTTCCTATGGGGCAAAGGCAACATTTGGAGGCAAACCTTAGACATGTGAGAAGTTCGAGAGCGCAATTAAAAACTGCCAAAAAACATGGTGGTGCAGGATCGGAGGTGACAAAAGAAACAGCGAAACATCGCGTTCACTGGGACGACTCCACTTCAGCTTTCAACTCGCGTATAAGGACTGGCGTTATCACAAATCTGAAGCATAAAGACACGAATGCATTTTTGATAGATTGCAAATCTCTATTCAAGTGCCGTGTACAGAATGCACTGAGATTGAATGAGTCCGTGAAAGTCAATACTGCTTTTGGCGGAGAATTCGAATTGACCAAAGGAGACAAAATACAAAGTGAATTCAAGTACTTCACCACCTCAAATTCTGCAATTTACAAGCATACAAATCTTGATAGTTTGATAAAAAAATTATTGACCCCCTCTTATCTGAGCTTGAAGAGTTCCAGGTCATTGAAGAAGATCTTCAACTTGGGAATCAACATCAGCAAGTTCACACCACAGTTGGGATCCTCATACATCAAGCTGCCGCCACAAATAGCAAAGAAAAATTCATGCATCAACGCTAAGAACGATGATCAAGCTTGTTTTGCATGGGCAATTATCTCCGCATTGTATCCTTCGAAATATCCCTATTATTCGAAGGTTTTGAAGCTGAAGGGTATTCAGTGGCCAATGACTCTGAAGCAGATCTCAAACTTTGAAAAACAGAATGAAATTTCTATCAACGTTTACATCCTCCACAAAGATAAAAAATAATTCATTATGCTGCCAACATACCTAAGTGAGGATAAAAATGTAGACATGTGAATTTGCTGCTTATACAAGATCAATACTTGGAAGAGGGTGATGATGACAATGCTCCTTCCATAAAGTACCACTTCGTATGGATCAAGACTTCTGGCGGAGCAGATGAGTAGAGAAGATCATTGCAAGTATTTCTGTGACCGCTGCCTGCATTACTTCAGGTCCCAAGACAAATTAGATGGTCATATTTTTTATTGCAAAAAACTAAACGAGACTACCATCAGAATTCCAGAAGAAGGTAAAAACACAGAATTCAAGAGCTGCACCGTATTCAATGAGAGTCTTGTAGCAGTTGAGCTCGAAAAGTTACAGATTTGGTTGGATAAACCTATATATGTGGGCATGGCTGTCCTAGATTTAGCTAAAATATTTATTTATGACTTTCATTATGGCTATATGCTACATACCTTCAACGATGACTGTACTGTTCTATATACTGATACTGATAAATCTGAGATTTCACCAACAAGTTGGTTCAACCCTCTTTCAGTTATACTCTCCCCGGGATTGACCAGGTACACACCTTTCGGCTTAGCCTGGCACGACCCGAGGAGTAACCGACATTGAGATACGCCCAATCAGCGCGCTATGTAATCCCAGCTACCGTCATAGCTCAGCCACGATGTGGCCACCTGATGAAAGGCTACTGTCAGTGCCCGAGCGGGTTAATGCGCCGCTCCCCGCTGAGTCAGGCAGGGAATACAATCATCCAGACCCATCGGATGAAGAACTCTCCCGTCTATAGAGAATTACGGTATTGTTTTCCATTGCCATATCTAGTACCATGCCCCCCAGAGTCCAACACCATGTGGAGAGGCATCGGCGGACCGATGGGGATATCCTCCTTCCCCTGGGTACCCATGTCAATGAGATTCCTCTTGTTCCGTTTGATGGGTCGCCGTCGTATAAACCTTTCGACCAAATACTACTCGTGTAACGTGTGACGAGTAACTGTTCGAGTGAGGGTTCGCCGAAGCTACTAATTACGCTACCATGTTAGTGGAGAGGGGGGCCTGGACTGCCCAGCGGTGTCTGGGATCGTCACAGGTTCTCCCGTCCCGACGGCCCAGTCACACGGTAGGGCTAGGCCCAACTGATACTGATACTCTCATATATGAATTTCGAAATCAAGACCCCTATGGAATTATGAGACGTTATTGTCATAAACATTTCGACACCTCAGACTATCCGCCCAATAATAAATATGCGATTCCGCTTGTAAATAAAAAGGTGTTTGGAATGATGAAGGACGAGAACAATGGTGTGTGGAAGAAGACATAATGCAGAAGATAAGACGGCTTGAGGGGAAAGAATATGATGAGAATGAAATTGAAGACATTTAAAAAAATATTGGACCCACCAAAAAGGCAAAGGGTAAAAAAAATATGTTGTACAAACAAACATGACATTTGATGATCATATAGATTGTCTCGAGATTTGTATGGAGAAGACTGTGAATCAGAATTTAATTAGATCTGTGAAACATCAGGTTCATTCAATAACCCAACATAAAGTAGCTCTCAGCCCGCATGATGATAAGCGGCATTCAATCCAAAGTCAAACGAGACACTACCCTGGGGCCACTATTCAACTGCAGCAGCAAACATGCAGCAAGAATATATGGATTGTGATGAGACATGAAACAATGGACACTGAAAAAAATTAGAAAACAAAAAATACTGAGAAACAGAAAACAAATAAAAAGTGAACTAGGCCTACTGGGGAGTCTTCCACTATAAAAAAGGCAACGGGCCAGTAACTCATACCTCTAGATTAACATATCTAATCTTGAGTGGTGTGGAAACTGAGTTCATTCATAGAAGCTATGTCAATTGACCAAGAAATGGGAGGATGGACACGCAGAGTCATTATGTTGGAGAGAAAACTAGGAAAACAAACAGCCGGGTAGTCAGGAAGTCAGATGGACAGATTGCTAACAAGGTGAGGAATATATATTCCATTTTTCGTATGTGATATGATGAATGAGAATCAACTAGATATCAGACCCGGAAGATATCATAAGTTTCTAAAAAACAGGAAAAAAAAACCTGTGTTCCCACCCGCACGATTCATTGAATAAAATAATATATCATTGCATAAAATCATATGTCATTGAATGATACTCATATGAAATACATTCAATTTTCTGTAGTTAATTAGCGATACGAATCTATTCGTGTGGTCCATACTGATAATTTTCACAATATTGATAAAAAGGTTTTTTTCAATGGGAATAAATAACACTTCTTCGCCTTGAGGAAATATTTTCTTTGTTTTAATCTTAAATATCACTGCAGCTACTCTCCTCATAGTTGATCCAAATACCGCTTAGTAGACCATAATGTCATCCAAGCAATCAAAAAAAGTATATTTGTAATTCTTCCATCACAAAATGAACATATACCAAATTATTTGCATATATCGTGAGTGGAAATATACCTCTCATTCAATACCATTTAATATTTTTTCAATGAATCATCCATAGTTGTGGAATTTTCCTAATCAAAGCAATCAATTCACATACAAATTTTGCCATAATTATCGCCATTAGAAAACAATCCTAAGCGCATTTCAAAGCATGAATATATAAATGGATGGGGCCAATCATTGAACTCAGGTGTTGGGGAGACATAAACAATTGGGATGTTGTTTTCCATTAGCAAAAATGTGTGGGAAATATTTTTTTTTGTGCTTCAATCGTTCTTCTTTCATATGTTAGAATAACAAATAAGAATGAGATATTTTGAGAACATGCAAACACATATTACTTACCCATCAAGGTTCACGGTGGCAATATGAAACACATACGCATCGTTTTCAAGGTATATCTATCGAGTGAACATACACCCCAGATATACTCTTGACTCTTTCAGTCGGTTACAGACCATTTCAATGTCATAAGCACTCTTGGAATTATGCATAAGGCCATGTGATTATTTACATTTATTTTCGTCTTAATGTATTTTTGCATCAATCTGCGAGTTAATATCATTCACGAATACTCAGCAAGATTCGGATGGATCCCTCGATACCCAAATAAAAATATTCACAAATGTTAAATTTCATCCATTATTGCAGACTAAAAGCTTATCACCCCAATCTCAATTATTTTGTTTCCCAGGTGCATTATTACATATTTGAGAGAATATCCAAAAAACATATTTTCATTTTTTCGAATTGTGTGTTCAAGGAATCCCTACTGAATTCCCACAAATGATGTACCTATATCATTGAAAAATTTCAAACGGCATTCAAATATAACCGGGCTGAAAAACATTCACACATATGAATGCTAGTCGTCAGTTGACCCAGCCTCTTTGAAATATTGTATTTTATTGATCCCCAACTATTTCAACGATGCATTGTCAAAACGCCCAACAACACAAACTGAGTACTAGGTATATATCGTTGATCACATCTGAATCGTGAAACGTTAGCAAAGACGTAGACAAGTTGTTTTTTCTGTCCAATAACTAACACAAGAATTTTTCGAATATTCACACATAACTTTCTCATTCCAGGCTCAATACACATTTTACCAACCTCAATTACGTATGTTTTCCTGGTCCTTATCATATCTGAGAAAATATATTCAATGAATGTGCGAAATGAATTCTCGAACTATGCATGCTTATATCTTACTATGATGTTCCCGTATACTAGTGATCAAATATTGAATAGTGGCATATTTTTTTTCTCTGCGAGTATATAATTGCATTTATTCAGCATTATTTTTGAATAGAAAGATACCAGTATAATTCCATCAATCACTCGAAGAATGCCTGATCAATTTAATATTTTTTCACTCCGCAAATAACAATGAATACCACGAACTGAAACCAGCATCAATAGTAGTACCATCACTATGCTACCCCAATATTATTCCCCAATTGATCAAACCCACTTCATATTTTTCACGTCAAATACCAAAGGTCCCATAAACGAAACCATACAATCAATAATACAACCAAACTATTGAGTTCCAGCTGAATCCTACTAGTGTAGTACTGGATTCGAGAAATGTCTGAACCAACTTCATATTTCGTGATGAATAACACTATCCACTATGAAGCTTCAGCTGAATCCTTTCAGTCATACTCCCACGATCAAATACCCATGGATATGATGAACCGAATCCATAAATCATTCAGCAAACCCCAATTCCCTAAAAAATTTTTCAGACCTCAAATATCAATGAATACCACGAACCGAAACCTACAATCAATATAAGTGTCATTATTATGCTTCAATGTAATACTCCCAATCGTGAGAAGCCCGAACCTACTACATATTTTTTTGTGACAAATATCAAATCCATTCGCCAATCAACAATCATCATATTACCATTAATAAGCTTTTGCTGAATCCCAACAACCTAATCTCTACAATCGAGGAATGTTGAGATCAAATTCATATACTTTGTGTCAAATACTGGAGAATACTGTTGGGGGTCTTTCCCCCTACCATCAAACTTTGGCGCCTTTCACTAATCTCGGTTTTTGCCTCGGGCGCCACCTTATTTATAGTGGAAAAGGCCACTTTTGCTCCGGGCAGTCTCAGTGAAGAAAAACACTCCAGGGGTCAGCATAGTCGTGACAATGTAACGGGGCCAGCAAGGCAGGCTTTAATTGCCTTTAAGTGGGTTTCGAACCTGGATGCCGACTGCGCCCTAGGTGCTTAAATTCTACTCAAGACAGTATATAAAACAATACTCTAAAAAACAGGATAAACAGGTATAAAAATCAAAAAAATACAGGCCGGGCGGCTGACGGCAGCCTCAAGTTATCACAGCAAATACACAAATGGCAAGCACTATATACAGAGAAAGCGGGGAGGATGGGATCGTACGGACTAGTATGCAAGCTCAAAAACGGGTGCAAAGCAAAGGCCCTGACTATTTGGAGTATGAAATGAGTATCAAATTGGATATGGGCCTCTTACGGCTATGGTTTGATCATTCGCGAATCGCACCTATGGTACTTACAAATATTTCCGATACCTTTCACCTGACAGAGAATATTTACCAAACTCCGCTAATACTGGTTCGGCAAGCTGGTCGGCAAGGCTCTGGACGGTAGTAGGTTTCTTCGGTAGTTAGTTACGATAGTGCCTTCGCAGCCCTTGGTTCGGAAAGCACTACTCGTTGTTTGAAACCAATTTTGTGTTGAATAGCTCTTTTTCAACGTTCACCTTTTTGCACAATTAAAGATTTACTTGGTCTGCAATTTCTCTAGTCGCCATGAGGTCTAGGCGGCAGGGCCGGACTCAGGAACTGGGTGGCAGGGCCGGACTCAAGAACTGGGTGGCAGGACGGTCTCAGGAACGTAACTCCTCCCTTCTTAAGATGAAGACTGGGGTAGGTTGTTGGCATCGCTTTGAACGGTAATACTGCCATGGAGTATATGGGTAGCAATTTTTGTAGTAAACTGCTACTCCAAAGGAAATAATCATGCATAAAAGAATGCAAATGAGGATAATAATCCATACAGGTAAAGAGCTAACTTGTGGCTCATTTGGAAGTTGGAACCGATGGTGATTGTATTATTGAGGTAAGATGTTTGATTTCATCTAGGTTCATTTTTGAAATAGAAATTGGGGTTGATCTCAAAAGTAATTGAGAAAAATTCAAAGAGGGCAATTGGATAATTTTTGTTGGTTATAATTCGGCAGGTCCATGTTGGAATTTTTCGCCATTGATGATAAAATGACAATTTTCAGGTATGGAAATGATATAACTTCCAGGTTGGATCTCGTCGTGGTTTTCCATGGTACAGCTCTCAGTGATGATGATGTTGGTTGCAGTAGAAAACAGGATTGTTTCTGGTGTCAATTGGTTTGCCAATATTTTTTCGAAGTGCACATCATACATGGAACAATTAGCAGGTTCATTCTTGATAATTATGTTCATAATGCAATGTTCTTCTTTTTGTAGGTTATTCTTGCAGTAGAAGGTGTTCTCGAACTCTTCACAGGGTTCTTCTTCGTACTGGTAGAGCTCTTCACTCTCATTGAGGATTAGGTAAGGTTTTGAGGGTAATATAATTTTGTTTTGGATAGGTATGGGGTAAATAAAATAGGTTTTAAAAGAAATAGGTTTCAATATTGGAAAATGGATAAGAAAAATTATTCTCTCTTCAGTAAATACTGTTTGCATTCCTAAGAAATTATTATAACTATGTTGATTTTTAAACCTAACCAACTGATTTTGAGAATAAAAAATATTTATTTTGTTGATAATTGAATATAAATTAGTCATAGAGAGAAAAGTAGGGTGAACCTTATTAATATTTGCGAAAGTAATGGCATCAATAATTTGGTCTAGTTGACTTTGAAAAGTTATTAGAGAGTCTAGCATCAGATGTAAAGCATTGATTTCATTAAAAGCCATTTATGTATTTTTCCACCTAAGTTTATACGTTTTTTTTTTTGGATGACATGTGGTTGTATAATTTGTAATAAATGGTCAACTTGTAACAACAATGTTTGTGCCTGTTGCATGAGTAAATTTGATTGAGTGCTCAGTGCATTTTTCTTACTGAGAAACTCAATTTCAAATTGTAATTTATTCCTGATATCAACTAATTCAGTTATATTCATATAACTCATAAAGGTATGTTTACTAGTGATTATTCTAGTTAATCTCATTTCTATAGGCACCATAGGATTAGTTAACTTGTTAATGGATCAATTTTTTGGATTCATTAATAATAGAAGGGATGGAAGTAAGAGAGATAATTTCATCTGAAATAGATACAAAAAAGGAAATTAATATTTTTTACGTTTCTTTATAATATGTTTGGAATATTTTGAAGCCTCAGTCCTAATTTTATTTTGTGTTTGGGCTACCGGTTGAATGTTAGTGAAACGGGGAACCAATTTGTCACGAGTTTGTTCCTTGTCGTAAACTGTATCATTTGTTATTAAAATGTGGGCTGCGTGTCGTTTCTTATTGATTTTATCAACTTCTCTAGTTTTTTAAATATTTATTTCTTCGTTGATTTGTTCAAATTTTTTATCCATAGTTTCTTTGTGATTTTGAACATACTTTGATATTATGTCTTTTTCAGATATGTCAAATGGATCTTTTGAAGAGAGATGTCCAGAAATTACTTCAAATGGTGTGTATCCAGTAGAAGAATGAATACAATTATTATAATGTAATATTGAGTATTTCATTAAAGATTGAGATGGATTTTGTCTTGTCCGAGTTCTGATGTGTTCAATTATTGTTGAGTGAAACCTTTCAATATAACTATTCGAATTTGGATTTTTGGCAAATATTACAATTATTTATATCATTTTTTACATCTCTATTCCTATTGTTGGTCTAATCAATAATAATTTCTTTCAAGTGATTCTAGAGTTGTTGTGATTCCATGCTGATCAGTTTTGTAAATATAATCAATTTTGTCAATTTGTTCATTTTCTTTTTCAATATCTTCAAGTATATTTGAACATATAAGTATTTTTGAATTTAATCTCATTATTTATCTTGAGTTATTTAAAAAAATAGTTAACTTTACTCGATGCTTCTAATGAAAATTGAAAATGCAGGTTACAGGTGACAAAAATGGAATGATCAAAATACATATCTCAGATAATTTATAACATAAACAGAGAATAAAACTATTATAGTTCTTTCGTTGATTTTTGGTTTACCAGATAATTCTCGGCGTGAGCTTATTCTGCAAAGATAAATCTCGGTAGGAGCTTGGTCTGCAATTTCTCTAGTCGCCATGAGGTCTAGACGGCAGGGCCGGACTCAGGAATTGGGTGGCAGGGCCAGACTCAAGAACTGGGTGGCAGGCCGGACTCAGGAACGTAACTAGTTGGCTCACACTTCGGTTGCTAGTTGTAGGATGCGTGACTGCTGGTGCTAGACTCGGTAAGCTAATGATCCTTTGAAATCTTTCCAAACGAAACTCCAGTTGGTTTCCCCCTCTTTTGCGGATTCCTCTCGACCGAGTTTTAGGCGCGCGCCGTTTTGCGGACTCTGCCGATTGAGATACAAATTATATTTTCATAGTATAATTACCCAGCTTGTAGAATTATCCTTGCTAGCAATCCACGTGATGTGACGTCGGCTGGATGACGTCAGATGGCAGCGTGCGCTTTTGTCTTGAAGGAACTGATGTCTCTGGCTTCTATCGGGTGACTGAATGTTCTTGGCGGCGTTTGTTCATAGCACAGCTGGCTCGATGAAAAATGTTTTACCGAGTCGCTGGCTTGTGCAAGAAACACTCGCGCCTCCTTTATATACACGCGTCGCGACATTGGCGTGATTTACGAAGGGTTTTTTGCCTATTTATCGGGTTAGGTGTAATCCACGGATGTACTACGAACATGAATGATATTTTTAGATCTATTATTACCGTTCAAATGAATTTAAATCCTTACAGGGAGCTTTTGGTTGTTAAACATAGCGGAAAAATAGTTACTTTGTTACACACCCTTCCCACTTCGGGGAGAAACAGAAAACACTTTTTTTCTCCTTTCAACTTTTGCTTGTACGGTCAAAGGACCTGGGTATCTTTCACAAACTAACTCGTTTTGCTGTGAACATTCTCAAAAAAAACTTGGATAAACAGACGGATAGTAAACTCATGCTCTAACATCTAAAAAAATAAGATTTCGGCAAATACAACAGGACAGCCCGCCCCCCCTTATAGTCGAACCCTTTTTTCGGGGTAGGTCCACCTGATACATAACATACGGAATAAAAATAAACTTAAATGTGGACCTCAAATAATTCCAATGAAAAACAAAAATCTTGCCTGGTTGCCGGGGAGCGAAACAAAAAACAGAAAACTGTCAGGATTACTGTTTCTCTCCAAATAATGATCATTGTACAAAAAAAACATATTACCAGTGAAAAAGAAAATTAGAAAAATTGTCATACCACAATAATAAACCAAAAAAAATAAAAATCCTGGATTGGATGCTGGCGTCCGCATTTTGATCCTACGGGTCTGTCTACGGTATCAAACTAATGTGAGCTGAACATCCGCATCGGGGACATGCGGGTCAGGATACTACGTTCACATCGGGGCATGGGGCGTCGTCCTCCTTGGACTGGTCTCCTCTGGGCGGCTGGCTGTGTGACGTAGACATTCCGGGGTTAACACGTCCCTCAGTCCACTTCGGGATCTGGGCTATGGGCCGGGCGCAGATCTTCAACATGGATCCTCAAGAACCGCTTGCCTGCCTGATTTTTCAGGTTATACACCACCGGTGATAATACTTGGGTCCCCGTGTATGGACCGGAGTATTTGGGAGCTAGTTTCGCGGCAAAACCTTTTTCGGCTTCATTACCTGGTTGCCCATTCTCAGCGCCGGAGATTGTAGTGGCGGCTCTGCGTGGTGAAAGCTTCGGCAAGATTGATCCGGACCATCTCAAACGTTTCCTACAGGCGTTTGAGCCTTTCTGGTCGCTCGGTGATCTTGAGCTGTCTGATCTCGTCGTCTTCTTGTGTCGGTGTCACTGGTGGCCGGTACATTGCATTCGGTACTTCTTACACTCTTCCAAAGTTGAGGAATGTGGGAAATTATCCGGTGAAATCCTGGCGAGTGGTATTGATCGCAAATATCAGTTCGGCGAGATGTGAGTCCCATTTGCGGTAGTCCTGGTCACAGAACTGGGCGATCATTGTCTTCAAGGTTTTGTTGACCCTCTCCACGGGATTGGCTTGCGGTGTGTTTGGCGGTGTGGTGGTTGATTCCAAGTTCCTTCAGCATATCCTCGAACAGGTGCCCTGTGAACTGGGTTCCGTTGTCGCTGAGGACCACTTTCGGACATCCGAAGCGGGTAATGATCTCCTCATAGAGAGCTTGGGTGACGGCCTTGGCAGTAGCTTCACGGATAGGCCGACACTGAACCCATTTCGTGAGTCGGTCTTGATAGGACCAGGAATGTGTTTCCACGTGTGGAGCGGGGTAACGGACCAACCAGGTCTGTACTGACGCATTCCCAGGGCTGACGGTTAGTCGATGGTTGCATCTTGCCGGCTGGTTTCATCTGTGACGGCTTGTATCTCTGGCAGGAATTGCAACTCCAGACATACTTGGCTACGTCGCGGAACATGCCTGGCCATGGCCAGTAATAGAGAACGGCGATTCTGGCCATTGTCTTGGCCATGCCCATATGGCCGGCGGTGGGTGCATCGTGCATCTCATGCAGTGTATTGACCCTTGTCGGCTTAGGGACACACATTTTCCATGGGTTGGACAGTTCTGGCTATGTAAGGTCGTTGGAGTCCCAGAAATGGCGATACAAGGGGTCTTCTCGGATACAATAGTCTGAAAACGTATCAGGACTCCGTTGTACTTCCTCTTTCTTTTTGTCGTACCATGTACAGACGGCTACTGGTTCGACGGCGGTCACCTATTTGGCCATGTTCTCCTGTCTCCTCGCCTGATGGATCTCTCGATGAAGCATCTGCCACTTTATTCAGCCCTTCTCGGCGGTACTTGACTCCAAAGTCATATTGCTGCAGGAACATACTCCAGCGGGCGAGGCGTCCTGCAGGGCTTTTAATAGAATGCAGCCAGCGGGAAGACTGATGGTCGGTGATGACAGTGAAGTGGTATCCTTTTAGGTAGGGGCTTAGCTTCTCGATTCCCCATACAATCGCTAGGCATTCCTTTCCGGTCACGGAATAGGCCTTCTCTGCGGAGGTTGAGGATTGGCTAGCATACGCGATGACGTGTTCGTTGTCCTCAGTGGCCTACGCCAGGACCACTCCTAAGCCTTGATCGGAAGCGTCGGACTGCATGGTGAACGGCCTGTCGAAGTTGGGACAAGTAAGAACCGGAGCTTCTGTGAGGCAGGCTTTCAGCTTCTGGAAGGCTTCCTCCTCTTCTTCAGTAGCCGATGCAACGGTGCTGCTACTTCAGAGAATGCCGGCACGAATTGTCGGTACCATGACACCCATTCCGAGGAACCGTCTCAAATCTTGCACGTTGGTAGAAGCTCTTAGTTCCACAATAGAGGCCACTTTCTTGGACTCTGTCCTGATGCTTTCTGACGTCACTAGATGTCCGAAATATTTGAGTGATCTCCTCCCAAACTGGCATTTGTAATTCGCCCTGAAGAAGGCTTGTGAGCGGTCCTCTTCCTCTCTGGAAAGTGTCAGGACCGGTCTTGGCTCAGTAAGTCCAATGGAAAAGCAAGGTATGGGACGAGCTTCCATTGCAATGGGTTGGTTCTTTACCAAGATTTGCCCACTTCCTAGGTCGAGTCCAAACTGCCTCTTCCTCAATAAGTCCATTCCTAGGATCACATCGAATGACAGGCCACTCAGGTGTCCAAAAGATTCCTCGAAACGAAGAAGAAGATCTCCACGTGATATGTTGCGGGGACGGTAACGATTTCTCCATTGGCCACTCGGGCTGAACTCGTAACAAATGAAGTTTTCTATACTTCTAGCAGATTCCACTGCCTGGCTATCCTGTCGTCGACATAGAAGATTACGGCACCTGTGTCAATCAGCGCTTCAGCGGTGCCACCGGCAATCTTGACGGAAAGATGCGGTCGGTGGTCGGCGTTGGCGATGTTGGCGGTGGGTGAGGCGTCATGGGGGCGTGGCTGCTCGTGCCTCAAGTCGTGGCAGCGTCCTAATGGTTTTCCGGTCGTGGGCACGGGCAATCACGAGACATCACTCCGTCTCGCTTGCATCGGGAGCAGAATATTCTTGGAGCTGATTGGCATTGGCTCCAAAAATGCCCTGTTTGCCCGCATCGACAAAACTCTCGGTTTCTTTCGATGGGGCGGCGGTTGACTGGGCTGTTTTGGCTCATGACTGGGATGCTTTGGCTCATGAGTGGCTGGACTACTGGGCTCCTAGGGGATGTTGTGGCTATTTGGGTAAACCTATTGACCACTGGTGGGGTTGTTGGGGTCAAAAGCGGCGCTGGAGTCGTCATCAGAGCTTGTTCGATCTCTGCTCGCAAAAGCTCGTACTTTCTGGCAGCTTTGGCGAACTCATGGACGTTTTTGAGGTCCGTCCTCCTTATTTCACGCCAGAACTCTGGGTGTAGGTTGTGGTATAGCCATTTCAATTCCTGGTCTGGCGCAATTCCACCATGGCGATGAATCAGGGTCTGCAGGTCGGTGATGTAGGCTGCCGTATTTTCCCTCAGGCTGTGTGTACTCCTGCTGATGGCCGCTTCCAGGTCAATGCGAAAGTTGACGGGAAAGAAGAAGTCTTGGAAAGCGGTGCAAAAGCTTTTCCATCTCGGCCAGCACGTCCTATTGTTTCTAAACAACATGGCAAGCATTCCTTCCAGCAACTCTGGCATAGCCTGCAGAAGGCAGTCTGATGCGATGCCTTGGGACTCTCGAATCTCCCCCAATCTTTCGAGGAAGGCGGCGGGTCAGTCAGAAACTGGAACGGATTGGTGACGGTTGGGGCAGGTGACGCTGCTCGTCCTTCTCAGAGAAACTTCACGATTCGCCTCCGCTTTTCGTTGACGGTGCCGGAGGTTTCCAAGCGAAATCTAGCGAGCTCGGTATCTAGCTCCTCATTTTGTAGCTGGTATACCCATCCGACGCGGTTGTCGTTGGGATCACCTCCTACACCTGGACTCAGCGGTAGTGGACATCCGACGGGCCCTGCGGTGCTTACTGGCCCGGTGGCGGGGCTTCCTCGTCCTGTCGGCATCTTAGGTGAATACTCGGAGCTCGTACGTCTTACTTTTTTCACGGTCAGAACTCAACTTTCAGTCTGGTGCTCGTATCTTGAGAACCGTACCTCTTATTGGCAAATGGTTAGGAGCGCTTCTGCGCACTCGATAATTCGTTAAAGGAGGTATCGCACTGACGCCTGGCTCTCTTCTGAGCCGAGTTTGACAATCTGCCAAAAATGATAGGTCGGTAGCATTCAATGGTCTTCGGTTTTATACACTCTGCGGACTTATGTTCTCATATTTTCAACGGCCTCTATCGTACGGGCTTGTTTTCTCTCTCAACCCACGTATCTCGTGAACGGTTGACCTGAACGGGAAACGGATGACGCCATTCGATTCTACACCCCCGATAACCTATTAAACGAGAGGTCACTTGGCCTATTGACTCTCTTTTGAGTCGAAGTCGACATTTGTCAACAATGACAGGTCTTGATATACTATAGAAACGGTCCCTACTAGGGCGCCAAATTTGTGAGTGGTCTTTCACCCTACTATCAAACTTTGGCGCCTTTCACTAATCTCGGTTTTTGCCTCGGGCGCCACCTTTTGGTTTATAGTGGAAAAGGCCACTTTTGCTCCGGGCAGTCTCAGTGAAGAAAAACACTCCAGGAGTCAGTATAGTCGTGACAATGTAACGGGACCAGCAAGGCAGGCTTTAATTGCCTTCAACTGGGTTTCAAACCTGGGTGCCGACTGCGCACTAGGTGCTTAAATTCTCCTCAAGATAGTAAATAAAAAACAGGATAAACAGGTATATTAATCAAGGAAATACAGGCAGGGCGGCTGACGGCAGCCTCAAGTTATCACAGAGAAAGCGGGGAGGATGTTTTCAAGCAGGCGGGGTGAACTTAGCAACCAAAAAGCTCATTGGGGGGAGGGGGGATCGTACGGACTAGTATGAAAGTTCAAAAACGGGTGCAAAGCAAAGGCCCTGACTATTCGGAGTATGAAATGGGTATCAAATTGAATATGAGCCTCTTACGGCTTGGATCGGTCATGCGCGAATCGCACCTGTGGTACTTACAAATATTTCCGATACCTTTTACCTGATAGAGAAAAATCCAAACTCCGCTAACACTGCTTCAGTAAGCTGTTCGGCAAGGCTCGTGACGGTAGTAGGCTTCTTTGGTAGTTGGCTCACACTTCGGATCCTAGTTGTCGGACGCGTGACTGCTGATGCTAGACTTGGTGAGCTAATGATTCTTTGAAATCTTCCCAAACGGAACTACATTCGGTTTCCCCCTCTTTTGCGGATTCCTCTCGATCGACTTCAGGAAGAAGAGAACGTTGTTTACATAGAAGGAGACGCAATAAAGCCACCGTTAGCAAATCTGACGGAGAGGAAAATAACTGAAAGCCCAATACAGACACCAGACGAAACCATGGTAATAATGAACATGATGAGCAAGGAACTCGGAACACTAGTGGAAAATAACCAGAACACCAAAGGGGCAATAAAAAGGGCATCAAAGCCATGAGCCAACTAGTAGAAGGTACACACCAAAAATTCCAAAGATGGGAAACACACGAAACAGAAGAAGCAGCAAGAGAAATGCCACAAATAATTTCGGGTACATTATGCAAAACTCATTGGAAGAGATCAAAGAATATAATGAATTCAACAAAGCCAAAAACCTAAACTGGGATAAAAAGGTGATCACCAACACCAAAATCATAGTTTGGAATCCACTAGACACGAAGGACAACGTGGTTAAAGCTGTCCTGGTAGAACCAAGAGACCCAGATATGATGTATAGCATACATAAATTATACAATGATAAGTACCCTGAATTAGGAGAAGTCACAGAGGAAATGGGAGAAATAAATACTAGGATAAAAGGCCACGAGAAGGTAAAGGCGAAAAAAATCATAAAGATGAACTACGATGGAATCGAAAAAAGGATATGGAACATGCTCAGATACCTAAGGTAGAGACGGTGGAAGACAGACAGGTGTGTATTCACCACATAGTAGGACTCCCGGTAGAAGTATTAAGAAAGATGGTAGAGGCGATCTTCAATGATACAGAAACCAACCTAGACATCAACTCCACTTCAAGAACCAGTGCTATGACACCAAGGGATAGGCTAACATATGGAGTCTTAGTGACCGAAGGCACAAGAACCTATAAAGAAGTCCTGGGAAAGGACCAAAATGCAGTGAGGGGGACAGAGGCAGCATATGCAATCAGAACTATTGAAAGCACCGGGGATCATAAATCTTCTGGAGAAAATAAGGGAGGCGCTAAAAAACGAGGGATTATCAAGGATCAGAAAATTGGGGGCACAAGAGATACAAGTACTGCACATAAGGGAAATATCAACTACTACAAAGGAAAAAATATCAACGGCTCTCCAAAAAACAACAGCGGGTGTATTTTATTTCGCTCTTCGTTCTCTTAGGTTTATCGTAGAAATAATTGAAAGCTATTTTTTTAAATATTATTGCGATATTTTGAATGGTTTTGGGGAAATATGGAAATATTTCTTTTGTTTTTTGATTTTATCGCCCGTACTATTCGATTTGAGGGTACAGTTACGAGGTACGAGAGGTACAGGGTACGGGTACAGGGTACGGGACGGGGTACGGGTACAGGGTACAGGGGTACAGGGTACAGGGTACAGGTACGGGTACAGGGTACAGGAGTAAGGTACAGGGTACAGGAGTACAGGGTAGTACAGGGTACAAAGGTTACGTACAGGGTACAGGGTACAGGGGTACAGGGTACAGGGTACAGGGATACAGGGTAGCAGGGTACAGTAGGTACAGGGTACGCAGTACAGTCGGTACGAGTACATGAGTACGCAGTAGAGTACAGTACAGGATACGAGGTACAGAGTACAGGTACAAGAGGTACAGGGTACAGGGTACAGGGTACAGGGTACAGGTACAGGGTACAGGGTACAGGGTACAGGTGAGGTACAGGGGTCAGGGTACAGGGTACAGGGTAGTACAGGGTACGGGTACAGGGTACAGGGTACAGGGTACAGGGTACAGGGTACAGGGTACAGGGTACAGGGTACAGGGTACAGGGTACAGGGTACAGGGTACAGGGTACAGGGTACAGGGTACAGGGTACAGGGTACAGGGTACAGGGTACAGGGTACAGGGTACAGGGTACAGGGTACAGGGTACAGGGGTGCAAGGGTACAGAGTACAGGTACAGGGTGCAGGGTACAGGGTGCAAGATTACAGGGTCAGGGTACAGTGAGTTACAGGGTACAGGGTACAGGGTACGCAGAGTACAGGGTACGGGTGCAGTCAGGGTCAGATTTGCAAGTACAGAGGTACAAGGTACAGGGTACAGAGTACAGGTACAGGGTAGGGGTACAGGGTACAGGGTACAGGTCAGGGTACAGGTAGATTACAGGGTACAGGGTACAGAGGTACAGGGTCAGGAGTACAGGGTACAGAGGTACAGGTACAGGTACAGAGTACAGGGTACAGGGTCAGGGTACAGAGTCAGGGTCAGAATTGACAGGGTAGTCAGGGTCGAGGTACAGGGTACGGGAAGGTACAGAATTGCAGGGTACAGAGGTAGGAAGGTACAGAATCTGGGTACAGGAGTATACAGAGTACAGAGTACAGGGTGACAGGGTACAGGGGTACAGATGGATTCAGGGTGCAGATTACAGGGTACAGAATTACAGGAGGTACAGGTACAGAGTTACAGAGGTACAGAGTACAGGTCAGGTACAGAGTACAGAGTGTACAGGGTCAGGGTACAGAGGTACAGGGTACAGGGTACAGGGTGTACAGGGTACAGGGTACAGGGGTACAGGGTACAAGGGTACAGTGGTACAGGGTACAGATTGTCGAGGGTACAGGGTGCAGGGTACAGGGTACAGAGTACAGGGTGCAGCTCTGGTATGTTACGAATCCCACTTCCACTCATTAATCTCATTCGGTATTTCCGCTTTGGGTACATCTCCAAACACCACAACAGTTTTCGTGATTCATAAAAGAATTGTCAGAATTATGGCAGGGATAAAGAGGAGAGAACATGTAGGGAAAGTTTCATTGAGTTGGAAATCCTCACTCTACCCTATACCTGCACATACATATACAAGCAACATAGATCAACAATGTCAAAACCAACATTCTCAATTTCAAGACCCTTAATAACACCAATTATAACACCAGCACTAAATATACACTAGAAGTACCTACACACAGATTGACCAGATCAGAAAAAGGACCACATACATGGATATTAAATTATTCAACAAACTGCCACCAAGCTTAAGGAATCTGGAAATCAGACTCTTGAAAATAGAATTGAAAGAATTACTGATATCCAAAGCATACTACAGTGGAAGATTTTTGAATGACCAGTCACTAGAATAACGATGTGAATCTTCTGATTTTATTTTTGTCTTCCGGTGCTTTTCGTCTTCCTATGTCCTTGTTCAATTTTGTATCTATATATTCATTTGTAATTTATGTTAGTAATGTGCAATACATGTAAAATTGACATTTTCTATATCATGTACACATGATCAAAAGGAATAAAAGACCATTATTATTCAATATTGAGGAGGTTTGTTGGGATTGCGGAGTACGGAGTGTAGAGAGTACAGAGTACAGAGTACAAGAGTACGAGTACAGAACACAGTACGTACAGTACAGATACACGGAGTACAGATACGAGTACGGCAGTACAGAGTACAGTAGTACGAAGTACGTACAGTAGTACAGTAGAGTACAGAGTACAGAGTACAGAGTACAGAGTACAGAGTACAGAGTACAGAGTACAGAGTACAGAGTACAGAGTACAGACAGACAGACCACATACAAAACCAAAGTTGCTCAAAATTTGATGGGGATCATTTTCTCAAAAGCAACTATACCTCTATCTCACTTAGTTTCCGAGATAGCTTTTCCTTTATATTAATATCGTCGTATAACAAGAAACTAAGGATTCATTCATATTGATTTCGATCTGCTGCTATATATCGCCCAATATACCGCGACAACAATATGAGAGCAAGGTGGTCGAAATAATGAACGAGGCCAGAAAATGCAGGCACGAGCTGGTAATAGCGGGTGATTTAAATGCAAAAGCATCAGAGCATCATGGATCAGAGAGGAAACTACTGTGCCGAATGGATGGAAACACTGAACAGAAAAACGCACAACAATGGGAAAACACCAATATTCGAAAGAAGAGGTAGCAGCTCAGATATGTCACCTGTTCCACAAAGGGAATATCGAGAAAAATGAAAAACTGGACAATGCTCAATCGAAACACACTGACAAAGCATAAGCATACTACGAACTAGCTGGGGAAAATTCAAATGGGTGGAGAGGAAAATAATCCAAGTTGACGCCTTCCGAACACACAAAAACCAAGCAGCAGAGGAAGGGGGGGGGGGCAATACTAACCATATGGAAAAAATCAAAGAGACCTATAAAGATAGCATTAACACCAACCGAATAGAAAAAACAACCGCACCCTACTGGTGGAATGAAATGAAACTGCGAAGAACAGCTACCAGAATGGGAGTTTGCCATAACACCAGCGAAGAGGAGAAAATGCAGGCTAAAGAGGCATACAAGAATGCTGAAAGAGAACTTCGCAGGCAAATCAACGCGTCAACGCGGCAAAAACTATGCCAAGAACTGGAGAACGACGTATGGGGACAAGGATATTGAATCACATGTAAGGTCATTGGACTACAGGCAACCTATAGATTACATACCGAAAGACGGGACTATTTCCTCAAACACCAGAGAGGATGGAAATAAAAGAGATCATGAAGGACCCGGAACCATTCACTGTGGGGAACTGATGCTTGCCAGCAAACAAATGAAAAAAGGGAAGGCGCCAGGACCCAACGGAATTCCACCAGAGGCCATGAAGGAGATCATCAAAATGAAACCACAGTGGCTGCTAAATATGCTGAGCGAACTGACAACAGAAATTCTTCTGAACCCGAACTTCTCAGGCGGGATGATTTTGCGCTCTTCCTCAAATTCCACAACACGTTTCAAGATAATTGTATCCACTACCTTGGCCACCACAGTGAGAAGTGAGATGGGCCTGTAGCTGTTGAGGTGGTTTTTGTTTTTCCCTGCTTTTAGTAGCGGGATTATTTCTGCTTTCTTAAGACAGTCTGGGTGATGTTGCCACTTTAGGACTGCGTTAAATATATAAATCAGCTGGACCAGCAATTTTCTCGGGAGGTTTTTGATTAGTACGGTATCCAACTTGTCAAGCCCAGGAGTTTTGTTCCTCGGCAATTTCTTGATGAGCCCCAGGACCTTTTCATAGTTCGTAAGAACTTTCTGAGGCTCTGGGGGCATCAGTCTTATTGCCGGGGTTTCCCTAATGTCGTTTGCGATGTTTGTTATTATTGCGTGCTCGTTTGTACTGTCCGGGTCAGTGGTGTGAACCCCGCTGAAATACTTTCCAAATAACTTGGCTTTTTCCACCAATTCTGCCATCAAACTCCCGGGACCCGTCACCATGGCTGGGATCGGCTCCCTTTTCCTATGGAACCTTTTGGCCATATCTCATAGTGAAAGGTCCCGGACGTCAAGGTCTTCAAGCTTGCGACTCCATCTCTCGTTGGTCATTGTTTTTATGTGTTCTGAAATTTCAGAGCCTAGTCTCATAAAGTTTTCTTTATGGGCGGGGTTTCTGGATCTTTGCCACTTTACCCGCTCAGAGTTCTTTATTCAGATGTGTTCTCTGACATGAGGTGGAATCGCAATCTTGTCGCCCCTCACAGTTATTCTTCTGGTCGTCTTGTCCCTTGCTATCTGCATTATTTTGATGAATTTCAAAGTTTCATGATTTATTTCCTCTTTTTCAATTTGTGGTTAAATTATTGTTATTCTATTGATAATATTTCTGTATTCTCTCCAGTTCGTGCTGGAGAAATCATACCTAGTTCTTTCCACATTTCCATACTTGACCTGATTTAATCTGATCATAACCGGAGGTCATTTCGCTCAAAACTTCTGGTTCGCTCATATCTATTACATTTTTACGGACGACCAAATCAATAACTGTCGGTGACATGCCGTTGAATGGGTAATGCGTAGGTTCATTGCTACTTCCGATTATAACCTCGTTATCTAGATAGTACTTCAGAAGCGTTGTACCATTGGCGCTTGCTCTCGTTGAGCTACCGTTCCACTCGTTATGCTTCGCGTTAAAATCACCGGCCAGTATCACCTTGTCAGCAACATTAAACAGACTGTCTAGGTCCAGAGAGGTGAATTCATTGCCTGGGGCGCGGCGCTATAGATTGCAAATAAACATGTACTGTCGCTGAATTTTACTCCGACGCGCTCGATATTTGAATTTTGTTGCTGAATTTCAGTGTGTGGAATATTATTTCTGCCCTCAGCGGCCCTAACTCTGTCTCGACTGTCGGCCCTGATAGTGGTAAACCTCCTGAATTTTAAATTATTGCCCTGTCGGAGTTTTGTCTCGGCAGGAGCATTACATCTACTAAATGTTCTTGAATGAAGTTGCTGAGAAGCGCAAACTTCCAGCAACTTCATTCGCATTGAACATATATGCCCTTATACCCCTAGATGCTGCCATTAGAGAGAAGGAAGCGCACGATGGACATGTCTCGTTTATCCTGTCGAGTATTTACCAACAAGTTATGTAGCTTATGAAGTAGCTCCTCGACTTTGTTAATGTTTACTGCACTATTTATTTAGCTTGAGAGTTCGAAAATATTATTATCTAAGTTATTAGGGATGTTAAGTGAGTATGGGATGGAGGGTGAACCTACGTTGGCCTGTATCCTTCTTTCCTGCTGGAGGGTGGGGGGAAGTCTGGTCTTTGGCCTGCCTCCTTCCTTCGTCCTTGCGGAGTAGCGCCGAGAATCCGGCGTACCCTCTTCCCGACTTGACTTGGTCCCTGTCTGTTGGGGGTAGCGTGGGCCCCCCGGTGTACCCTCTTCCTGACTCTCGTTCTCTTTCGCCTGGTTGGGGTAGCACCTGTTTGTTGGTGTACCCTCTTCTTGGCTCCCCGTTGTCCTGATTGTCTGTAAGGGGTGGCGCCTGGTCCCGAGCGTACCCTCTTCCTGACTCCTCATCTGTTTGGGGTAGCGCCCGGCCGCGGGCGTACCCTCTTCTCGATACTTCCTCTTATTGACGATTCTAGGGGCCGGTGCTGCCACATATTTTGTCCTTTGGTTGGTTCGTTCCTGGTTTCTGTTGTCTAGGAAGTCTAATTTCCTCTGATATACCGGACATATCTTATTATTTGCTGGGTGGTCTCCCTTGCAGTTACAGCATTCCGTCGGTGACAGGGGGTCCTTCGTACATTCTGTAGTGTGGTGTTTTTTCGTGCATTTCACGCATCTTGGTAGTTTATGACATTTACTAGTGGCGTGGCCCCATTCCTGGCACTGGTAGCATTGCGCAATGCGTTTGTCAAAACTCATAATTTCCCATGTAATAATTGTATGTAATACTGTTCTTATTTTTCCTTCCAGGTGATTCAGTGTGGTT
The DNA here is from genome assembly GCA_018342105.1 of Gonioctena quinquepunctata. Taxonomy (NCBI): domain Eukaryota; kingdom Metazoa; phylum Arthropoda; class Insecta; order Coleoptera; family Chrysomelidae; genus Gonioctena; species Gonioctena quinquepunctata. The sequence goes on along the minus strand of JAFIRS010003190.1, from coordinate 68,255 downwards.
GTGTGGTTATTTGAGAGGACGAATAGTTTATTTTCAACTCAATTCATCCTCCTAACTTTAATTACTTCGAGCCCTTGTTCTTCTTAATCTTTTTCAATGTCTTCGTGGTCCGGATTGTTTTTCAGGCCCCAAAGTACAAAGGTGTGGACTTTTCCATCTTTCTTGGTGTAGGTATGGTACTTCGCGTGCATACTCTGTATCTTTCCTTGTACCTTTTCAAAGTCTTGGTCGGTGTAGGTATGCAATGTAGTTTGTGTGGTTTCATATTTGATTGTACATTTTTTCTCGAGTCCCTCTTGTAGGTCCTCTAGTGCTCCTTTCCTCAGGGGAAGTATGCCTTGGATGATAATAGTGGGCATCTGTTTTTGTTTGATGTTTTTGTGTTCCATGCTAGGGTTTTTGTCCGCATTTCCATGTGGTGGGCGCTTGCTGGGGGCCGGAGTCTTTACATTTTCGCTTTGTTCCTTGGCTTGTTCGCTCTCATGTCCTTTCCCTTACCCGCTGGTTTTATTTTTCCTTCTTCTCGCCGCTCTTTTCTGCGAACTTGTGAGCTGTTTTTCTGTTTCTGTGTCCATGGCCGACTCTTGTGTGCTTAGCTCTTCGTTGGATAGTACATTGTACATATTTGAGGAAATTATTTCTGTGCGTTAATATTTCTGTGCGTTAATACTATTTCTTTTCGTTAATTTTGTAAGTTTCCCTCCTTCTCTAGGGTTGCTATTTTTCTTGGAGTTCTCTGCCACTTTCTTCAAGGCTGGGATGCTGATGGATGTGTCCCGGAGTTCTACACCGGCTATTATGTGCATTTTGTTGCTCAAATGTTCTAATTCATTTTTATGTTCATCTGTTAGGGTGTCTACCCAGTATTTGTACAATGTTAGCTTGGTCTAATGGGAATGTCATCGGATTTATGCTCATCGTGCTGCCTTTGGAGCCATTCTTGGGCTGCTCTAGTCTTTTTTTGGGCTTCTACCACGATGTCGCTTCTTAGTAGATTCCATTCGTCTTGGGCCCTTTGGTAGCTTGCTTGCTTGTCTGATGCATTCCGATATTTCTTTATTTCCTTTATCGTTCGTCTTGGCATTTTTTTCCCCAGACTGCTTGTTGGGTGTGCTGTCGGGCCTCTCCTGGTTGGATGTGGACAGGCCTGCCTCCCTCAAAGTTCTTCTTTCCTGAAATTTGTGGTGTTGTCCCTTTTAACTTTGTATTACCTTCCTAGAGTTCATTTCCATCCTCCGCTTCGGATTTTCTTTGTAATTTTTTCCTCTATTCTGCCAGTTTCTTTCTATTGTCTCTTTCTATTTTCTCTTTTTCTTGTCCTAGATTGTAGTTAATCAAGTCTTTGTGGATTCTCCTCAGTTGGACTTGTCTCCATTACATCGGGTTCTATTTCTTTGGAGTGGACATCGCTTTGGGTTTGATCGTTATTTTTTTCGTACTCCCTTTTGGAGTTTTCGTTGTCTTCTATCGCTCTTATTATGCTATTGCGCTCGGCTTTGGTTATTAGCTTTTAGCCACATCTATCTTCAGTTTCTGCTATTGACACTGTGTTGTGATATCAGAAACTGGTGTTTTTCGGTGGTGCCACCGCATTCGCATGGAGCGTTGGCTTGCTTTTCCTTTTCATTTAATATTTCTTCCCAAAGCGCTTTTTTGACAACTAGTTGCTCTGGGCTTGAGAATTTCCTCTTTTTCATTCCTTTGGTTGCGTCTTCCTCCGTTTCTGAGCTTGTTTGGGTTATTGTGTCACCTTGTTCCTCATTTATGACTACCCTACATCTTCTCCATTGTTTTTGTTTCTCAGGTTTTTTGAAATCCGGTTCGCTTTGTACCAATTTTTTGGGACTCTGGAAATTTTTTGGGGTTGTTTTCACTCTTAAAATTGTATTATTGTGGCAGTGGCAGCTGTTGTTGTCTGCAGTACCTTCGAAATCATTGGATGCCTCGTCCCCCCCCTCGCAGTCTTATCGACTTTAGACGGTCTGGGGATGTCACCACATTTCCTTGGCTATCCATGTATATGTAGTCATCATTTAAATTTATGATCACTGAATGTTGGTTCGAGTGAAATTCTGGATCTGAGTAGATTTGGGAATTGATATCATATCTTGTCACAATGTAGAAATTTGAGATTTATTTCTTTGCCGGGGTATCAAATGGTGTACCGAGGTTCAAATTACAGTTAGAATATGGTGTGCCTGGGCTACCTGAGCCTTTTTGGCTGATTTCGGGTGAGCTGTCTCCCTTTTGTGACATTTCTTGGGTATTCATTTCATTGTTCGTGGGTCGGAACTCATCGCTGATAAGTTCATACTAGAACTTGTTTTCTTGGCTTGCCATTTCTTCTACGGGTGGGGGCATACTTTCAGCAAGTCCTTGTGGAGTTTCATCGTCCCCATCCTTCTCATCGTCCAGCGGGACATTTTCTAGTTCGTTGCCGTCCATATCTATTTCATTTGAAATAGAACGAAGTTCGTTTCAAATTTATTTTCCACGAGTTTTCCGGTTCCATTGGAAAGTTCAAGTTTCTCCATAACAATCTTTGGGCACATCGATATTCTTCTCTGATTTTAACCATATGAAACATTTCCCTTACGTCTCCTGCAAACTCGAATTTTTCCTGTCGAAACCTAATCGATACAGCAACAAGTGATGAGAGTGAATCCGGTCCTGGCAATAGATAAGCTGGACCCATGGGATTTTTAGCCGCCGCGTCGAAAACCATCCTGATCTTGCCGGGTTTGTTCTGATTTACAGTAGCAAAATATGTGGGGAGGTTCAATTGCAGCTTCTTCAAGTGACAATTCCTTCAAATACCCTTTTTTATGATAGTGTAACGTAAATAAACTTAACTTGGTTTAACTAATTTATTTAACACTTAATCTACAACTTAATTTATATTACTACGCTACTGAATAGCTCGATCGTATGGGCTCGTTCAGATGTGTCTCTGAGACTTGAGGGTTGCCTATTTATCTCCGATACAGCATTCTCGATGTTTCGAATTCTTTCCGTTGGCGACCGGCGTGTTCCAATTGTTTCCAATATTGACCGTTGTCTTCCGCGGCAGAGCGCACTGGATGGTTCTCGAACATCTCCGGGGATGATCTCATCGCTGTCGACGGCAACATGTGAGGCGAAGGGTCCGGCCTAGGTTCGTTACATTGCCCCCTTCTTAAAGACATTTCGTCCCGAAATTTCATCCTTGGAGTGTGACGATATCTGCATGACTCCCCATATCTGCACCGTGAAGTTCGATGGAAGTAACACTCCACGGTCTTCATGATCGGTCGTGGAAGAGGGTTACAGCAAACCAAAATCTTGACGCCGCTGGATCTGAATATCGCCTCCAGCATACTCTTATGACTCTCGTCCAACCCATCAATACCACAGGACAATTTTGGAATGCTAGATCCATCGATTCTGGTCCACCATAGTATCTCTTAGTTTGCGGAGACTCTTCCAGACATCTTCATAGGACGGTTTATCTTGGGAATGCCTCTTGATAACTAGTAGTAGATGTTCCTCTGGCCTTCTTCAACTGTAGCACTCCCACCAACTTCTGGATTCTGTTCCTGCAGTGTTTGGAGTTGACCAAATTTCTTGGAGACACTACGGCGATGCCCCCTGGACATTCGAAGATCTTCTGCCAAGTGCGCTCAGTGCGTAGTCAGCAGGCACCTCGAAAAGGTCTCGTGACTCCTCTCAGTAATCCCAGAGACTTCTGCCCGTTTGAAAACAAGGACATAAACTTCTCGAACGTCATATCATCCTCCGGTGGCTTGAGGGTGCGAACTTGGTCATGGTTTCCAGCGTAAGGGCCAACCTGTTGAAATGGACGACCCTTTTGGGTTCCCTCGGCTGGCTTATGGATTCGGGTACACAAGGTCGTTTATCCTTTCACGATTTTATACGGGCCTTCACGAGTTCCGCAACTTTGGTGATAGTCCAGACGACGTTTGGGGGTTGTACAGCCAAACCAGGTCATCAACCTTAAATCCTCCAGCGTCGGCCTTGATGTCATAGGTCTTCTTACTTTTATCGCTGGCACCTGGGTGTTCAACCGGACTCGTTCGTGGATGTCATCCATTCTCGCCAAGTTTCATGACGAGTCCTCTCCTGCAGTGTCTTGTCCTCGGTATCCCAAACTTCAGCCCAGCCGCCCCGGCCCATTATAATACTAGCAGGGAGTTTGACCCCCCTGACCTTAATGCGGGCCATTTTGGGACCCGGTTAAAAACTGGTCCCAGTCTTTGATAGCAGAGACAACCTTGGACAAGTGGCGGTTGATCGTCCTGTTCATCCGTTCCACCATCCATCGGACTCGGCATGTGGGCCGTTCTTTGTCTCTAGGATGTTCAGCAGTAGACATATTATTTCTGGAAAGGTTGATCTGAAATTTCTGTCCTTGATCCGAGTGCCCCATTAATACCGAATCGAGCAGTATCCATTCTTTCACCAAGACGTCGGCGATCAGGATGGCTTCCTGGTTGGCAGGGCATAGGCTTCCGCCCACTTACTGAAGTAGTCCATTGCCACAAGGATGTATTTATTCCCGTGGTGGATAGGAAACGGCCAGGATGTCAATGGCGATTCTCGAACGGGCTGCCTACTGTTGATACTGACGCATCGGGGCCTTGTCGTATTCGAGGTCCTGTAGCAGCGCATACAAAGGCACTTCTCTGCACCAGTCCTGACGTCAGCTTGACAATTGGCCCGTAAAACCGCTGCCTCACTTTCTGCAGGGTCTTCGTCACTCCTAGATGTCCTCCGGCGACTCATCATGGATTTCCTGCAGCACTTCCCTCTCTGTTCCTGGGAACAATTATTTGCCAGTCTGTCTTCCCACCAATATCGGCCTCCAACACACGTTTCAGGATCCCATTGTCCAGAATAAGAGAGTTCCATTGTGCCCAATAGGACTTGAACAGCCAGCGAGTAACCTGCAACTTCCTGCCATGATGGTCTCTGATTGCCCTTCTTCCAGTTGACAACTGCTTGTCGGGGTCCTCTCTTGGTCTTTCTGATCTTGCTGTCATTCCAGTTGTCATCCATTGCCGCGGTTCTACAAAGTGTTGCTTCTTTCTCTTCTGCTCGTCGGCAATGTGAGCAATCATCTGGACATGGTCTTCGCGACAAGGCATCTGCATTCTTATGGCTAGTTCCGGCCTCGATGTTCGATCTCGAATCGAATTCTTGGAGTCTCTCGATCCAACGTGCTACTTGACCCTCAGGATTTTTGAACTGTAAGAGTTATGAGAGTGCATGGTCAGTCTCAACAGGAATCTCTCCATACACGTACTTGTAGAAGTGTTCCACTCTTTACTAACAGCTAACAGCTCTCGCCGGTGACACAGTAATTGCGCTCTGGTTTCAAGGTCTTGTTGAAATAACCAATGACCTTTCTCCTGTCCCTCCTGGATCTGAGATAGGACGTAGCTCCAAGTCCCACGTTGCTGGCGTCCGTATCCAAAATGAATTCCTTGTAGGGATAGCTCAGTATAGGTGCTTGATCAAAGCTCCTTCAGCTTCCTGAATGAGTCTTGACATCTCTTCGGACCACTGAAACTTTGTTTGGCCTTCCGTGAGCTTGGTCAGTGGTTTGAAGGATGTTAGAACCTGCATATCGGCGATAGTATGTGCATAAACCAAGGAAACTTCGAAGTTGTATGTCTTTGGGATGGGCCAACCAACAAGCTTTGATTTCTGGCACCACCTGCATCTCTTTCCCAGAGACAACGTGCTGAGGTATCACTTTTTGGAACAGATGGCATTTCTTAGGGCTCAGCTTCAATCCGAGTTCTCATGTCGGGAATACTTCTCCAATTTTCCACGTGGTCTCAACGATCTGCGACCACAATTATCAATGCGAGATACACTAGACACGTGCTCTCATGAGAGTCCCTTCTGTACTGTTTCCATCAATCTTTCTGAATGTGGTGGGAGCATTCAGAGCTCCGAATGGCATAACGGTGAACTGCCACAATCCTGAGCCGATGGAAAGCAGTCTTTTCTTCGATCTTCCTGAGCGAGTTCTATTTGCCAGTATCCACTCTTTCAGATCAAGGGTCGAGAAAATCGTGGAACCAGCCAACGTGTCTAGGTGTCATCTATTCTCGAGAGGGTAACTGTCCTTCTTCGTGACATTATTAAGTTGGCGATAGTCTACACAAAAGCGTGTCGATCCATCCTTTTTCTTCACCAGTACGACTGAGAGGACCAGGGACTGTCAGACGGTTCGATAACTCCTTCTTTTCCCATCTGCTGACTATTTTGTCAGCCTTGCCTTCTTTGGCAAGAGAAGTCTTCTTGCGATTGCTGGATCGGTCGGGCACCCCAGTATCAATCTTGTGCTGGACTACATTAGTTCGACCTCCTTTCCTTGTCCGTATCGAAGATGTCCTGGTACTTTTTGACTAAACTTTTAGTTTGGGCTGTTGAGCTGGTTTTATGTCTTTGGAAGAGATGGCAACCAATTTCTAGTTCTGTGGGCAAGTTGTTGGGTTGGCTAATCGTACCTCGTACGCCCGATCACGGATGAAACTGGACGAGCAGTGCCCCAAAATTGTTCCTTTCTTCAAGGTCACTGGGAAATAATTGACATTCATGACCCTACCGGCACAAATTTGTCAGCACGCAACAAGGTCTTCCTAGGGCAATCCTCGTCCAATTTCTCATCATGAAGTTTGGGTCGAACATCACCATTCTGCTCCGCACTCCGTCCAGGCGAGCCTGCAGGTTTCAGCCTCTTCAGGTAATGCTTACATCTTTCAGCCAACAGCAATGGATCAACTCTTCACTTCTCCCATGAAGTACTCAGCTCTTCTCCGTTGACACGTAGGACGCCGTCTTGAAATCCAATTCAAACCCTCTGGAATTCATGATGTCCATTCCGATGATTGCATCGTCTTCGATGTCCGCTAAAGTGCCTGATGTTTCACTCTTAGTGTTGCCCAAAATTATTTCAATCGGTAGCTCGCCATATACAGTAGCTGGCTCCTGTTGCCGTGCGTAGCTTCCAAGGTCGGTTCAATCCGTTCCGGTGTTCTGGCAAAGGAAGGCCCTGAGATGTCCTGGTCGCACCTGTATCTAGCAGCATGGTGCAAGGCTCGTTATTGATGAGACCGTCTACGTAGACACCCTTGTCTCTGTCGTTGAAGCATAGCGACATATGGTTGTTAACGGGGCTTGCTGGGACCATGCTGACGATTGCCCCTTTCATCGACCTTTCTTAGTTTTCCTGCATCGGAGTCGATGAATGTTGGACATTTGCTACGCACATGTCCAACTTTGCGACAATTCCGGCATCTTATATGCTCTTTCCCCAGGCAACACTTCCTTCATCACTTTCTATGGCAGCTTCCAAGTTAGCAGGCTCCTGTGAGTCTTCCTCAATCGTTTGAACTTTACTTTGGCTTTTGCAGCATTGTTTTGCTGCCTCAAATTCCAAAGCTCGCCAGTGCGTCTACGATGTGTTGACGAGCTAATATCAACGCTTGTCTGGTTTCTTGGTCACGGAGTCCATCCAAGAATGCCTGAACCGCTAATCGCTCCATTACATTTTCCGGTATGGCTGGATATGCGAGACGAAATCCAAGTGTGTAAATGTCAGTTCCGAATTCTTGTAAGGATTCGCCTGATTTTTGGCAGCGATTTTTCAGCTGGGAGTGGTATACGTGTTCCAAATGGGCGTGGCCATATCGTAATTTAGATGTTTAATCAGCTGATCATAGTCCTCCTGTTCGTGGCGGTAAGAGTTTGTAGAATATTCGTCGCTTTCTCCACGTAATGCAAGTGTTAGTGCTAGCTCTTTCCCCTGCATTCCATCCATTTGCTTTGCTGCTGCTTCAAACTGTCGGCGGTAATTTTCCATGGAGTTTTTCCGTCGAATTGAGGTGGCTTCATGGAAAGCTTCCATTTCAGAAATGACCTTTGACATCTTTTATACCCTCTTGAACTTTATCCAAGTTCAAACTCAAGTCCAGCATTGTCATTTTCGTTAACTCATCTCTGTGGAGGGCGCACTATTAATTGTTTTTCCAGCTTACTGATCGTTTCCTCTCATATTATCTACCTGTGTCTATTTGCTCCTAATTTTATCTATCTCTGTCTCAACGGTTCCCATTCTTTCTCTAGAAAATTAGCCATACCACACAATCTCTTTTCAGGCCTCTGTGTTTTCCAGGAACTCTCTTCCAGGCTTTTTGCATTTTTTTCCAGCTTTTGAATTTTCTAGAAGCTTCTCTTCCAGATTTCTAGAATTTTCGAAGCTTCCTTCCAGATTTCTAGCATTCTTCCAGGCTTCTTTGAATTTTCTCCTTGCTCTCTCCAGATTTCTAAAGCTTTCCAGATTTATAGAATTTTCTTGAAGCTTCTCTCTCTAGATTTTTAGTATTTTCTTCCAGGCTTTGAATTTTCTTCCAGTTTATTCATTACCAAACTTAAATCACCTGGGAACTTCTTGAATAAAAAGTTTCTGGGGTCCTCACCTTCTTGTATAAGTCCTTCTGCAAGTCTTTCCTGGAGTACTTGCTTTTACCTGTTGTTTCCAGTTCCCTTCCTCCAATTCCTGTCCTCAATTCTGCTACCTAAATCCGCAAGGCGCACTTTTCTTGAACACATTTTGTTATCTTTGATCGAGGTATCAGTCTGTTTCACACGAAAAAGTTTATCAGTTTGTTAAAAATTCACTTCTGAATTCTTTCCACGGGCCACCAGTCTATTGTCTGTTCTCACGCGAAGAGGTATCAGTTTATATTCCCACGCACAATTGTCCACTTCTGCGAAAACCGGGCCATGTCATTTTCTGTTTCACGCGAATATGTATCAGCTTATATTCACGCACAATTGTCCACTTCGCGAAAAACTGGGCCACTGTCTATTTTGGCGTACAAAAAGGTCTATCAATTTATTTTTCTTACATCCACTCCTACGATCACTTGTTTATTTTCAAATCTTCACTTCCGACACTCAATTATAACGTAAATAAACTTAACTTGGTTTAATCCAATTTATTTAACACTTAATCTACAACTTAATTTATATTACTTACGCTACTGAATAGCTCGATCGTATGGGCTCGTTCAGACTGTGTCTCTGAGACTTGAGGGGTTGCCTATTTATCTCCGATACAGCATTCTTCGATGTTCTGAATCTTTCCGTTGGCGACTCGTCGTGTTCCAATCTGTTTCCAATATTGACCGTTGTCTTCCGCGGCAGAGCGCACTGAATGGTTCTCGAACATCTCCGGGGATGATCTCATCGCTGTCGACGGCAACATGTGAGGCGACAGGTCCGGCCTAGGTTCGTTACAATAGCTATCAATCTTGTAACATTAAATTTTTCCAAATTCCGTATCCTTTTCACATTTCCTTTCCATACATCCCAATCTTTGCAATGCTGTTGTTCTGCTTTCAGGTAATTTCAGATTTATATCCTTCCATATAAGCCATATTTCAAAATGATCTCCAATCCTTTGTGCTGTTCTTTTCATTATATCAATTGCTTTCTTCTCTTCCTTTTGAAACCATTTTTAGTGGCGAAATACCGAACGAATCTAGTGGGGAAATATTGTTTGACTAAATGGGGTGTAATAACTGTCGTTCTTACTCAAACATGAATGGAATCTACTTAATTCCTGATTGATTATTTTGGGCCATGCAGGGACCAAAACCCCAAATTTTCATTTCGCAGCAATAGGAGACAATCTTTCTTCGTGTAATCACTCGGGGTTTTTCTAGGAAAATGGGGATTTATAATTTTCCTGACCTACGAACATAGGGTTTCAAATGAATATGCTTCCCGGGCTTTTTTGACTGATTAAATGGCGTGAAAGATTTTTCCCCTGCATAAGATTTTTCAAAATATATAGTTTTGAACTACCTTTGATATTTGAAAATCCAGGATTTTGAATTTTTTAATTTAGTAGAAGTATCCCAAGTCCACTTCATACAGAAAAATTCCTTTTGATACCCCCTTTTACCCCAACTCTTCTGTACCCCTTCTATCAAGCTCACTTTTAAACCCTCAAACACAGAGTACCTTTTGGGGACGAACCCTCCACGAGGACCATATGATTTTCCAAAAGGAATCATCCCAGCAGTACATTCTTAAGGGACAGTTGGGAATTTCTTTACGCTTTTCCTCCGATTGCCTAGGAATATATCCCCTTCATTCCTTTTAAAAGGGAATTATCCTGTTGTGAGCTTTTTTTTGAATGAATTAAAAAAATTGTTTTTGGTTTTTACAAGGGAAAACTAACTGTAATATTAATTTTAATTTACCTAAAGTAATTTTTTCTTTCAAGTTTGTTTGATTTTATTCCCGCCTAAATTAAAATAATAAAGATGAATGAGGCAAAAAAAGAAAGTTTTCCAAAAGAGAGTACTAACCAGAAATCAATGTTACAAAAGATTCTGGGGGGTACTTCTTTGGATTCTTTTTTTGGGCCCCATTCATCTTTATGATTCTAATTAAGACTGAAGAAATCAACATCTGAATAGAAATGCAAATTTCAATTCCCCCGATTTTTCTTTGAGTTAGGCCTTTCAGAATATCTATCAGATGAGTTCAAAAGTCCAGCGTGGTTTTAGGAAGTAGTTGTTTCTTGTTGACATTCACAAAAATAACTTATTTTTAAACGTGGATTTTCAATCACAGAAAAAAAATTTTTATCAATATTTAATTGAGAATGTTTCCCTTTTCAACATGAATACCCCACAAGAGGTTATCTTGACGATGGAAGATAGTGACTAAAGTTTATCTTTCAGTCGCAGATGATTCCACATCTGATTTTATGAACATCCTGTTTATATTTTCAACAAATCAACTATTCCCATTATTTACAATATTAACATTTTTGTTTTCACGAGATCTCCTCCCCTCCAGCCAAATTGTCGTTATTAAGAAGTTTGTGGTGCTTATATTTACATCCACCAACGCCACATGATTTGCTCCTGTATTGACATCATCCAACTTCATTTTTGTACAGTTTAAAGTACGGTGCTCTCCGTTTTCACAAAACCTACAACTTTAATTTTTGTATTGGGGGGATTAGAACTGTTTCGGGCCCCCTTTTTTTTTTTTGAAGTGGGTTTTTTTCACATTTTTTCAATGGTTCTTCAAACATCTTTTTTCTTTAGGAATATGAAAAGATGCACATTTCCATGTCAAAAACCAATTCGAAAAAAAATTCAATACTTGCCTATTTATTCCACAAAATATTCCCCCCCCCAATTTTTAGAATGTCGGAAAGATTATTTGTTAGTTTTTTCGGGTTGGATTACAAAGGGGGAAAATTCAAAAGAATATTGAATTAAAATTTTTTTCCCCTTTTCAACATGGATACCCCAAAAGAGGTTATTTTTTAAAGAAAGATAGTGCCCCCAAATTTATTTTTTAGTCGCAGATGATTCCAAATTGATTTTAGAACATCCGTTCATATTTCCGAACAAATAAATTGAGGATTACCTGACTTCCCAAAATTTCATGGTTTCAACCCCAAAATTTTAACTTCACGAAAATTGTCAATTTTAAAAAATTTATCTTAGTTGTTATTGATATGGATTTAATCTCAAACCTTCGGGATGATCCTATTATCTCGAAGGGTTTGAGATTGAAAATGCCATATCATAGCCAACAATGCAAAAGAATAATTGAGAGAGCGGGCCACGCAATGGTAAGAGAACGAATACAGTTTCACAGGAAAAACAAGGTAAATTTAGAAATTTTTATCAATAACCTGAAACAGTTCATGAAATAAAATCTGACTCGAAATGACTATGAATACTTACACCACTGTATTCACAATTCCTACAACTCATACAATCGAAAGAGAACACAATACATAAAAACAAATTTTACAAATTATTGGAAGAGAAACAAATACACCCACAACACATATCAAACAACAACAAAATTTTGAAAAACTGTAATCAATTTTCATCAAAAAACTTAGACATTCACGAAAAACTTGTGTTGGCAAAGGGACTGAACTTCGCAGTTGCACCCAAAATGGTTCCAACGGTAGAAATGATCACTGCCATCGAGGCGACAGCCCAACGTTTACCACCTGAAGTAGCAGGTGATTACAGATCTGACTGCAAAAACGCACTAACACAACCTTATCATCCTAGAAGTAATTTGAACAAATACGAAAGAGATGCATTGAGATCTCTTCGATCAGACAATCAGATCAAAATACTTCCAGCTGATAAAGGTAACGCAACAGTCATCATGAACACTACTGATTATGAGAACAAACTAACACAAATGATCCAAATACCACATATCACACACTCAATCAAGACACTACCATATCAGTAAACAAAGTATACAAAAACTAAACAAAATCCAACCCCATCAATAGAAAGCAAAATATACAGAACTTTAGCTAAACACAAAACATACCTCACGAAAGCAGAACGCAGAGTCCTAATATCACACCACAGCAAACCCCGCATTTTCATGGGTTACCAAAAAATACACAAACCATCTCATCCTCTACGCCCTATTGTTAGTTCCATTGATCTCCTTCACAAAACTCGCTAGATACCTACTCAACATTCTGAAACCACTATCTGAAATGGAAATAGTTTTATAAAGAATAATCTCACTTTCTGGAGAAATTGAATGAATAATTCAAGATGGAGATCTTCTAGTTAGTTTTGATGTCGAAAGTTTGTTTACTAATGTCCCTATTGATAAAACCCTAGAAATAGTGAAAGAAAGAATAGAAAATGACACATCACTGAGGACAAGAACAAAACTGGATGTCAGTGCCATCATAGAATTACTCAAACTATGCACAGAAAAAACATATTTTCAATTCAAGAACGAATTTTATCAACAAGAGTTTGGTATGGCGATGGGTTCTCCTTGTCACCCATTTTAAGTAACAATATTCATGGAATATTTTGAAGAATCTTCGTTGAATATTCCACAATGGTCCAAAAATATGGTGGAGATACGTGGATGATGTTTTCGCTATCTGGAATCGAAGTCAAGAAGAATTGAACATTTTCTTGGGTCATATAAACGGTCAAGAACTGACGATCAAATTCACATTAGAATCACAACAAAACAACCAACTTCCGTTTTTAGATGTCATGATCCAAAAATCATCATCCTGAATCGAAACATCTGTACACAGAAAGAAAGACGCATACCAATCGATATCTACACTATTACTCAAACCATCATGCCAGTGTGAAAAAAGGCATAGTTAAATGTCTCTATAATTGAGCCCAAACGGTTTGCAATTCCAACCAGAATCTACAGGAAGAAATAAACCTCTATAAAATCTGTTCTCAAGGAAAATGCATATCCAGATCAGTTTGTGGAAAAACAATCACTGACATTGAAAACAAAACCCATCAAACAACCAATTAACACAACCAACAGGAGTATCCCACCACCTACACATTTCACAAACCAACATAATACCTTATGTCCCCGGATTATCTGAAAGATCAAACGAATTGATATAGGTATGATGTGAGAACATCATTTAGAACAACAATCACACTGAGATCTATACTAACACAAACAAAACCGAAAAACGCAGAAGAAAGTACCAAAAATTGTGTTTACAACATACCTTGTTCTTGTGGTGATAGTTATATAGGTGAAACGTCAAGACCATTGGAAGTGCGCCAAAGTGAACATCAGAGTTACATCAGAAATCGACAAATAACTGGATCAAAAATTGCAGAACATATCCTCACATCCAATGGCGATCATACGATTGAATGGAATAGGACAAAAATCTTGATGAAAGAACCACATCAAGAGAGGAGAAAATTGAAAGAAACGGCCTGTATTCTTCTTTCCAATAACAACTACTTTTCGACAAATTCTGTTGGAATGGATCATACATGGTTACCTCTACTCAGAGAGGAAGTGAGATATGGTAGAATGCTAATAAACTGATCCGAACAACACCCCATATATCAAATGAGCAATACGTCAATCTCAAACTTTTTTGGCAGATCTCAATTGACATCCGTCAGTTGAAAAACCAAAAAAGACTCTGCGAGCGAAAATCCAAATTATGAAACAATTGAAGGAGATTTAGAAGATTTTGAGAACGGGGGCAGATATAGTCCCCGAAACGTCAAGCAAAAACTAGATAGAGAAGTATCTTTTGAATTTTTTAACATTTTTTTTTTATAGGCAAATTCAGAAAACGGCAAGTTATTGACAAATTGAATCATTTTTCCAAATTTGGGGAATTTGCCCTTTTACTTTTAAGTTTTCCTGATTATATTTTAATTTTCAGACTGTGGAAGGTTCCCAAAAAAAAAAAATAGAAAAATAATTTGGCCATTGGTACAATTTCTGAAGCAAGCAGCATACGTGCTACGGCATATTTTGCTTCCCCCCTCAAGCATTTTCTGAGTTTTATCATAAAATAACGGCCACTCCCTCCTCGGTCATGTCCACAAAAAATTGGGAAGTATTTGTCTATAATTTGGCGTGTCAAAAATTCATAATTAAAATTATTGCTAGAATTATTGCTGCTTCGTTCCAGAGGATTGTTAATCATCTGACATAATAACTGGATATCATTTGATTGAGTGTTGCCTACATTGACCTGACTGATATTGATCTCATCACTTCTATTTTCATCTGGTTGGACAAAATCATCAGATGGCTCACAGGATCTTCCTTTTCTCTAAGTTCACTTCGCAACTCTTGTACCTGGGTCTTGGTAATACTCGGTTGAATATTTGACCCATTCCGAAGGTTCCGTTCTCCTCCGAGTTGTTCACCCATTAGCAATATGTGGGTTTTATACTGAACCCAGCATTGTATTTAGAAACTCAGTTTTATTTTATGATTCAATAAGCAAAACAAGAACATATAATTGACAACACTTTACCAAATAACAGTCAAGTTTAATCTCATTTTCCAAGACCATAGTAACTAAAATCAGTGAAAAATAGATAAAATAAGATACAGAGTGACCTGAACATAATAGTGTGAAATATCTGAATCCCATTTTTTGGCTCCGCCTCTCTTCTTCGACTGCCCGAATTTTCTCTTCTTGAAGATCATGTTCGAGTTGAAGAAGTCTGAGTTGATTCTCCAACTTTGCTGTTTCCATTTCGACTTCATTTTGGTTTTTCCATTTCGACTTCGTTTTAACTTTGCCTTTTCCATTTGAATTTTTTGTCGCTTTTTTTAGGTTTATAATTCAGTTTTTTCGGAGTACTATCTGAAACCTGTTCACCCTATCTATCTTAGTTGTACAGGGATGAGATCTGAAATATATATTCGAGGGAATTATGCGACAAGTCAGTATGGGAAAAGATAAATCCGTTATAAAAAAATGTGTTTGATGTATTTGCCGATCTTTGTGTTATTGTTATTCATCATATAACTCATTTCGTCTTAAGCCCATAATAACCATCAAAGTTTGTGAAACTTGTTTACAATCAAGAACACAGTAGTGCATGTGGAAGCCGCTGGTGTCGTTTGCGCTGCGCGCGACGTAACGGCCATTACGGGCCTCGGTGCTGACCGCGGGATTCGAGGGCGTGGCTAGCTCTCTGGTGTCGGGCAGTTGCTGTCATTGGTGGTCATCGGTGGGTTCGGGTCTTCGGGCTGTGAGCGCCAAATTCGATCTGATCCCACTTGAAAAATTTGTGACAGGAGATTTTGAAATCAATTTCAGTCATTTGGCTCACAACAATGTCTTAGGTTATATGCGAAGCGGACTCGACAACAGAAACCACGGAACAGGAATCTCCGAGAGGGTCAATAGGGGAATCTCCGAGAGGTCCAATCCAAGTTAATCTGATAAGAGTAGTGATACTAAGCAGGCCCGGGGACAAATGGAGTCCAATATCGGAGTGACCGAGGGGGTACGTGAAGGGGATCTACGTTGGGTTATATCTTGATTTGTGATGTCTAACCTAACCTATGAGTCGTTTACATGTCACTTGTCATTGAGCAGAAAAAAACATGGCCGACGCTTATAGAAAAAAAACATGGCCGCTTTATATGTGTCACTTGTCATCGACTAGAAAAAAAACATGGACGACGCTTATAGAAAAAAAAACATGGCCGCTTCGTACGTGACACTTGTCATTGAGTAGAAAAAAAAACATGGATCTGTACGAATCATCGAGAAATGAGCACTTCCAGTTTGTAAAAATGGAGATAGAAGAAAATGAATGCTTATCTAGCAGATTCCAAATCCATCAAAATCCCATAAACCGGAAGTGACCACTGATTGAAATCCCATAAGAGAAATTTTGGCATCAATGGATTCGTCTCGATGTCAAGAATCATAATCAAGCATTTTCCGATGCCAAAAGGACTCAGGAAGCTAACTCCGTTCCTGTTGAAGATACAGCGCGTGCGAGTACTCTAACAGGACAACTTCCACTGGAGATCGTGAAAATGGAAAGTGTGGGAAAAAAGCATGCATTTTTCAGCAAAAAAAATTTCGAAACCTGGGATCGAACCAGGAACTTTCAGATCTTCAGTCCATCGCTCTCCCAGTCCGAGACATTTCCACTAATGGAACAATCTCTGTTTTGGAAATCAACATTTTTTAAATGTCTCCTGAAGAGTATAGACGTAGAGTTGAATTTTACAAAAAGAAGAAAATATTGTGAAACAATTCGGCAAGTTGAGTGTGTGGAACTTGGAAAAATGTAATATACCTCAAACAGCATATCCATCGCGACGTATTCAACCCCCAATGGCCCTCTTGAAATGAAGTTTGCTGCTGCTCTCGGCGATTTTCAATAATATGCTCTATATCAATGTCCCTCATATAGCAGTTTGTTTCGATACGAAAGGGCTCAAACATGAGTGCTAGATCCGATTGGAGAATGATGAGTACTACTAAAGTAAACGATAACAAGTTGGATGTTTTGGCAATAGCACTATCAGAAGAAACATGCAATTACAAACTCAAGCTCATTTTTCCAGATGTCTGTTGTGACCCGAAAAGAGAAGCTACTCGCCAAACTCCAGATCACCAGGTTCTTCAAAATAGTGTACAGATACACTGTACAACTCTAGTCAAAATTATACTCGAGTGAAATCAATTCAAAACTATATTGCAGAAATATATCTGACATTCAAAATGTAAAAATTACTGACCCTTTCATGATGAATATAATCTGTCGAAAGAATGGTTCAAAATTAATAGTTAATGACCCAGTTCAAAAAAACGGAAAGTTATAATATAAAGTATGTTTCCAACATTCTCCCACCTGAGGAACGTTCACATGGAAAGAGTGACTCATTTGTAGACGGATACATACTTTATAAAAAACTACTATACAGAAAGTACAAAGGAAGCTATAGAACAAATCTTTTTGGCTTCTTGATTTGACGACCACTCCTAGAACACTTCACTTCATCGGGTACTCTGCTTTTGATATCAGAAACGATATATGTCACTCCCGCACTATCACAACTTTCAGGTGAAACTTCATTAACCTCGTCGAGACAGGGTGTTAATTCAACCTGACCAGTGGTTTGGCTGCTCACTCCCTCTTCGACATCCGATGTGGAATTTTTTGTACTATTAGATTTACCGATGCATTCTGAGGGATAAATCTTCTGAACTGGTCTGATCAAGGATCCTCTTGCCGTTTTTACTCGAACTAGACGGATTTTGTTATCTCTTCCTGCAATTCTTCTACGACACCAAGGGCAACTTGTCGACCTTGTTCCTTTTCAGTTAGTGGTGTTAGTTGTCCTAAGTACTCATTGCGGAACCTGCTGCGTAAAGTTGTTCTCAACCTCTATTTGTAGATCATCTTGCGACTAAGGGACGTTTCATCTACAAGATCACAATCTGGAATACCACTCTCAGCTAGATCACGCAGAAACATTGCTGGAGATGAGGCTACCAAGTCTTTCGGATCAGTGGACAAATACGTGAGGGGTCTCGAATTTATGACAGCTTCGCAATCGCACAATATGGTTGAGAGATCTTCATAAAATAACGAAGTACGGCCAAGTACCTTGCGTAACAATCTCTTCAAAACACCAATGAGACGCTCCCAGAATCCACCCCACTATGGAGCCGCTGGTGGATTGAAATGCCAATCAATGCGTTTTACAGAAACAAAATTTGAAATTTTCTCCCAATCCAGTTTTTTGAATGCATTTTCGGTTCCTACAGAGTTTGTCGCGTTATCACTGTATATAGTTTCAGGTCTACCACGTCTCGCTATGAATCGGCGAAGGGCTTGTATAAAACTATGTGCAGATAAAGATGTGGAAAGTTCCAAGTGTACTGCCCGATAAAACGCACTCGTGAAAAGACACACCCACACTTTTCCGACATTTTTCAAGAACAAAGGTCCCGCGAAGTCGACACCGATGACTTCCAAAGCCACAGTTTCCCGGACCCGATCTATTGGAAGAGGCGGCGACTCCATATCGAATCGTTCAGAACGATATTTGTTGCAAGTTACACATGGGTGAATAATGGAGCGTACTGCACGACGACCTCCAATAACCCAAAATCTTTCTCTCAGTAGACACAAAAGTCCCTGTGTCCCGACATGACAGGAAATGACATGTAGGTCAAAAATCACCCGCTTCACTACAGTGTTTTGGTGACAAAACAATCGGAAAACAAAAATCCCTCTCATCTTCTCTTCCTGAAATTCGGGTTTTCAATCGAATCAAGCAATTTTCGTCTTTGAAGGAATTGAAAGAGTTTATATTTTGATTTCCATCTCCAAAACATTCCTGCTGTACAATTTTGTAGTTGAACTTTTCTGCATTTTTCAACTTCTGTGGTACTGAGACTACCTTGACGTTTAACTGTGGGTTTTTTTGAATTGAATATGAATCGTAAAATCCATGCCATCCTGCGAAGGGTTTTATTGATTTTCGAAAAATAATTCAAATGCCAATAATCAGAGCTGCTATTTATCATAGAAGAGACTTTGACCAATGTCTTTTTTCTCTCCTTGTTGATCACTTCCTCATCACACACTATATCTTCTTGAGGCCATAGTGGGTGGTCTTCTAACCAAGGCATCCTTACCTCAATTCGACCTCCATCGTCTGTGGTGATAGTTTGGAGGAAGAGATCTTTCGTGGCATTCTTCAATTCTCCTCTAGATTTTTTCTCTACAGGTTCAATGATCCCCAGAACATCAAGTTCCCACAAGTCTGCTATGCTGACATTTTTCAAAAAAAGTTACATAACGGTCATTGCCAAACTGGAACCGTGATCATTGTGAGGTATCTTCCCCATCAGAGTCCAACCTAGAAGTGTTTCAACAGCCACCAAACCACACTTCAAAATATGCCTCCTTCCAGTGTAGAGTTTTCCTGCTACATCAGCCCCGATTAGGAGTTCAATTGGGGCTGAATCATGCACATCATTCAATTGAATATTTGTATGCTTGAGTTCCTCTAGCCAACATCCATGATAAACTGGGCAAATATCATTGCAAATTACATTCTGATCAAGAACTTCGAATGAACAACTGTAATTTTATACATTCAGCTTGATATCATGACAATTGTGCAATTTTTCAGCTGTATTCAATCCTCCAAACGATGAATGAATTATCCGTTCCGTACGTTTGGGCTTATAACCCATTTTCTCAGCAGTGTTTTTCAAAACATATGATCTCTGTGAACCACTGTCTTTGACTGCTCGTATCGAATGAACTCCATGCTCACTGATCATATTAACCCGTAAAGTTTGCAAAAACACATGAGTGTTTGTATCATTTGCCAATGATTGCTCGATAGCTGAAATGTCATCATTTCCTTTATCAGGCTCAGTGATTCAAGGTAACTTTATTTGCAGGCAGTTCTGGGCACATCAAAGTAACATGTTGCTTGCCACATAGAAGACATTTCAAACGCTCATGGCACTTTCTAGATTGATGTCCAGTTTTCAGACATCTAAAACAAGCCTTTTTATTTGTTGATATCTTGCGTTTCTGTTCTAAAGAGTATTTATGAGCTTTGAAACAATTTTCACTGCCATGCGCACCCTCACAGAATATGCATTTGACAATATTGCAGTTCATCAGACCTGTAGCAGTGGTATCGAAATTTTATTTAATAGAGGTTTGTTTGATTTTTCATGTCGAGTTATACCTGAATTCAAGCCAAAACCCTCTGCTGCCAAGGAAATCCGCTCTTCATTCTCGACTTCTGACTTCACAAAACTCATAAGGCTTTCCAAACGACTCATAGTCGATGATTCAGGATTCGCTCCGCCATTATTCTCAGACTGTGTACCAGGAACTAAAAAATGAAAATGCGAGGACCGCTGCCAAACACGCAATAAGTCCTCTGGCAGGCAGGATTCAATTAGAAGAAATAACATAGCGGCGCAATTATCATTTTTGACGCCAAGTGTTTCGAGAGCCCTCAACTGTGTTATGACCTTATCATACAGAGTTGAAAGCGTCATTTTATTGTTAGACATGGCATTATTGATGATAAGTTTTAAGAGTTCCCTGACATATACTTCTATTTGTAAGTCATCCCGCCCAGAACGTGATTCCAAACTGTTTATTACTTTTTTATAATTTTGAGCAATTGGAGGAAAACTTTCGACTAGTTGTCTAGCCCTACTGTTGGAAATTGTAGCTTGATACAAGTACTGAAACTTGTCAGCCGCATCTATGTTCGGATCTCCATCGATTTTTCTGAACTGACCCCAAAAGGGAAGCCTTCCGCGTATTTCACCACCAAATTTTTTAAATTCAATTGGGGGTAACTTAAATTTACGCATACCTGGGCCTAATGTGGATTTACTCACGGCCAAACTGGCTCTGGAACGTCGATCGTCTTCATCAAGACCAATATCTATGTGCTTCTGACGATTTCCATAGGTAATCCTCAAATCGATAAACTTTTGTCATATCCCTCACAAGAATCGATTTACACCATCAGATCTTCCTCACTCACGTCCTCTTGTAGTAGAGCATCGTAGATTTCTTTGTTAGCTATCAATAAGTTTTCATGTTTCTGCAATAATACTTCCCAAGCAACTTGTACCTGTTGTAGGGCTGCCTCTTCAGATAACAATTTATCAAGCTCATTTGCACTTTTCGTAAAAGCGGCACGAAGAACTTTACGATGTTTTTTCTGTTGATCCATTGCGCACGACAAAAACCCACAAGCCCACACACGGAAGTTTTTTATTCACTCAAGTCCTATCACGGTCGCCAAAATGTTGTGACCCAAAAAGAGAAGCTACCCGCCAAACTCCAGATCACCAGGTTCTTCAAAATAGTGTACAGATACACTGTACAACTCTAGTCAAAATTATACTCGAGTGAAATCAATTCAAAACTATATTGCAAAAATATATCTGACATTCAAAATGTAAAAATTACTGACCCTTTCATGATAAATATAATCTGTCGAAAGAATGGTTCAAAATTAATAGTTTATGACCCAGTTCAAAAACACGAAAAAGTTATAATATAAAGTATGTTTCCAACAGTCTCCACCTGACAACCTCCAACAAGTCCACAGGCAATAGAGTAGTGAAAAAGATGCCCCTTAAAATATTAATGATCACATGTTAATATCTTGTATTGTCATCATACTATTGAAAATTATTGTAAAGGCTCTGAAGACAAAAATTCATAGTTTCCAAGTTGAATAAAACTCTAATATATATTAACGACTTTCATTTTATACGATAAATATTTTATTATATGTAGCACAGCGGAAACGACGCTTCGTGTCAATGTGATTATTCAAAACCAATTATTCACAAACACAGGAAATGAAAAAACTGATTAATATTTTCTCCGCCCACCATACAACATTGACAGGAAATTCATATTTCTCAGGTTATTTCGCAAGTATCCTCTTCCAAAACATCACAGCAATAGTAGCCTTCCAGCAGGCCACCTCATCCCTCATCAACTCCTCAGCAAACTACCTCATCTCACAACAACCCTTCGGCAGATTGCCCCAACAGCTCCACAATATTTTTTTTTCTCGGTGAGTTATAAGTCGTGAAAATGGTTAACTTTCCGAAAACTCCATCCAAAATCGATGATACTCTTGAATTAATTAAAAAGTATTCAATTGAATTGATTGACAACCACATGAGAAAATGTATGCGAGCATTGAAAAAAATAGAATTTTCGGTAGGTGAAAAACGAAAAATGTACGCCAAAATTGACGAGTTGAAACGTATGAAATACCTCATCAAATTAATTAATTCAAATAACACATCGGTTTTGAGTTGAAACGTGTCCATCACCTGAAATGGATAAATATAAACGCTATATTCAAAAACAGGATCAACACAGGAGTAATAATAAATTCAACAAAGATTCCAATTTTTTTCCAAATCTTGAATCTTCAAGATTTCAAAGATATGTCCATGGTTAAAGTAAATACTACATTATCAGGAGATTTCGTTGAGAAATCTTATAATGAGGAAAAATGTGATCGCAAAAATTTCAATACTCCAAATGCCATCATAAACTCAGGGACTGACTTGAGTGCAATGAAAACGTTGTAAATTTATACTAAATTAAATGAACGAATTTCAGGAATACGATTCGGGACTTTGAGCAAAATTATTCCTTTGGAGGTGGCCATCAATAAATTTGAAATACGAAACGGCTCATCCTTCATCAGGTTACCAGAACAAATTTTAAAAGGACAAGCATGCATAAATATACAAAATTCCGTTTGTTTGTGGTGGTGTTTGTGGTGGTCTGTTGTAAATGCACTGTACCCTCCTTCAGGAAATGTTAGTCGCTCTCCATCATACCCTCATCACAATACAGTTTTAAAAATTCATGATGCGCCCAAGTCTCTTCAACGCATTGAAAAATTTGAAAACCTTAACGATATTTCCGTGAATGTGTACGCTTTGGAATTGAATGTGGCCAATGAAAAATCATCTTATGTATGCGATTGACTTCAAAAAAGCAGGAGCGTCATGTCAATTTGCTCATTAATCAAAATAAATATTTTCCAAAACTAAATGATTATGATGCTCCGCCAGTTGATGAAAATATCGAGATAAAGTATCATTATTGCCGGATTAAAAACATGTCGCGATTATTATCAAGCCAATTGAATAAAGATAAGCACAATGAAATTTTCGTGACCGATGCTTGAATTATTTTTCCAATCAACAGAAATCAAATGAACATAGCACAATATGTGAAAACATCAATGACTGTAACATTCAATTTCCGCCATATGATCATGTAGAGTTTCGTAATCATGTGTACAGCAAAAATGCCCCTTCATAATTTATGGTCACTTTGAATCAGTACTTGAATATTTTAACAATAAAATATCCGATAAAACCTCGAAATATCAGAAACATGAAGCATTCAGTGCAGGCTACTACGTAAAATGTTCCTACGATGACAACCTTTCTCGCTTCGCTAGCTATCGAGGTCAAGATTGAATGCAATGGTCTGCAAATCAATTGTCTGACATTGCCAAATTTGTAGAGTCAAAATTCAAAAATATCGTACCAATGGTCGTTAGACCAAATACTTGTAATGCATTGGTATGTCATATTTGCGAGAAACCCTCCACCAAAAAAGACGAGCGATTTGAGGGTCCATTTGGGGGCTTTGTCCACCAAAATTATTCGTGGTACCTATTGCATTTCACAATCTCTCGGGTCATGACAGTCACCTTATAATCAGAGATGTTGCCAAAAGATGTATGGTGAGCACACTTCCTATAAATAAAGAACAGTATATCTCATTGACTCAACACGATCAGAACACATGGGAGCATCTTTGGATGAGTTGGTTTCCACTCTCAAAGTGGAAAATTTCGAAATTTAAAAAATAATTCAATCATTTGGATAATGAGAAATTCACGCTTCCCACTAAAAAAGGGGTATTTCCCTACGATTATACCGATGCTATTGAAAAATTGAATTAGACTCGGCTGCCATCACGGGAAAACTTTTATAATTGTATGATGAACATATCACAGAGGAAAAGTGTACTCATGCTCAAAATACATGGCACAAATTTGAGATAAAAACTTTGGGTGAATACAGCGATTTGCATATGCAAACAGATATACTCCTTTTGGCAGACGTGATGGAAAATTTCAGGGAGATTGATTTGAAAACTTATGATGCCTGGGTACACTTGGGATTGTATGTTGAAGAATACGAAATGTAAATTACAAAATGTGAAAGATGTAGATTTGGTAGTTTTTATTGAAAAGGGTATCAGGGGTGGAATATTGGTGTGTTCGAATAGATTTAGCGAAGCAAACAGTATATGACAAAATATGATCCCAATAAACCACCGAATATCTGTTTTATTTGGACGTCAATAATTTATATTATTTATTTCTTGTTTTTTTCATGAGCAGGTGGATTATTGGAACACAATACTCTGTGTTTTACACTTTCAATGCCAACGTTTCGGCGAATATTTCTCGCCTTCATGACATGACAAATAACACAAAAGACATACACCAGAAAACACTTCAAATAAAACGATTCTCATTAAGTATACTTACCTCAAATGTAATTTGAGTATCTGTCTTTATATATATATATATATATATATATATATATATATATATATATATATATATATATATATATATATATATATATATATATATATATATATGTTAGTGATATTTACATGAATTTTCACAAAATTTGTCATTGTTTGGGAATATGTACAACATTTCAATCGCTTTGGAACAATAAAATACGATACAACAGAATGGCATCTAAAGGTACATTGGAATAAAGTAACTCGGATGAATTCGTGTTTTTGTGGTACCAACTTATCTTGAACTGTCTGTTTTTTATCTTGGGCTGATAAGGCCGGGTCTACGCATCTAGAGGTTGTTTTATGGTTGGGTAGAATATTCCTGTAAATGTTGTTACCACAAAATTACCACATTTTTCATTGCTTACTATGTGAGCCATTTCCAGGAACAATATTTTTTGTAAGGAAATTTATTATTTTCTCTACAGTTAAATTAGTCTAATTTTTACTCAGCCATGAATTTACCACATCAAATCCATTCTTATAATAATCACAGAAGTTCAAAGAGTCCAACATGGCGATTCGATCTGTCACAACCCTCATATGTGTTTGAAGAATTCTAGCGATGTCTTGCTCCGTCAACTCCATCTCAATATCGCCTTTGATTATGTTCATTCGTTTGAGGTCAGTTTCATCGTAACTGTTTCATACTCGTCGAGATAACCCTCGATGTCATCTCGGAAAAAATTCTCCAATATATCATTTAGAATGTAGATGGGGGTGGCCCAGTCGTTGGCGAAGAACGATACATGTTGAGTAGAATATTTTTGTTTCAGAATCGCACAAGTGCCGAAATTTCTCGCAGGTCGAAAGGAATTTCGTAGTTGTCCATGGTAAACACCATCAGTAACAGTTGATTTTCATTTTCAGCTTTGGTCTCACGCCTGATCAATGCATCATCAACACCGTCATCATAATTTCGCTAAGCTGTAGCCTCGTATTCGTTCAGAGCTCGATCGATATCATCGAAATCACTATCAAACACTGTGCTGCCGCTGACGAAACCACTATCGAAAGACGTTTTGCTGCTACTGAAAATGAACTGAAAATTAGGCAATCCATCGACCTGTCAAAAAATATGGCGGCTGTTGGCACACATTGTAATTCGTCATAAGCGACCATAGTGGTAAAAGTGTTTATTTTGTGATTTTCTGTGCGAATTTGAATGGTTTTTCCAATTTTGGATTATAATGCGTGCTTCAACTGAAGAAAAATGCCCCTTATTTGAATTGTAGTTGACTGTGGGTCCCGTCACGACAGGGATAGAGTCGGGTTCCACTCGGTGTCTACGGTTTCAAATCATAAGTTTTTGACCAGTTAAAATGACTCATCGAGGAGGAGAAGAGGGAGGATAAGAGCTCTATGGTTAGCTGCAATCAACCGAGAAGATCTTACGGATTCGAAAATCAAGTATCAGAGAGGCTGCAGTAGACATACCCTGTGTGCACATTCCTGATATCCTTCATTCGGTCATGGATACCTATAACTTCAGACTTTCGTGATTTGATTTGTTCCTACGATTACTTGTATGATTCTGCCTACTTGTATATCTCTGAATTATTGTACATTAGGAGGTCCCATTTCAAATGAAGTTCATATATATATATTGTAACGTAAATAAACTTAACTTGGTTTTACTAATTTATTTAACACTTAAATATACAACTTAATTTATATTACTACACTCTATAGCTCGATCGTATAGGCTCGTTCAGACTGTGTTTGCCATCTTATCTCCGTCACAGGATTCCCGATCTTTCGAATTCCGGCAGTTGGCGACGGCATGTTCCAATTGTTTCCAATATTGACCGTTGTTTTCCGCGGAAGAGCGACTGGATGGTTCTCGAATATCTCCGGGGATGATCTCATCGCTGTCGATGGCAACGTGTGAGGCGACAGGTCCGGCCTAGGTTCGTTACATTATTATATATATATATATATTGTTATGGTTTGATGATTTGGGAATATATTTTTTTTTATTATTATTATAATTAATATATTTTTGCACCGCGTTGGGCGGCTATTTGTAATGTAATGATAATTTTTTTTAACAAATTATTTTGTTATTATTTCGCCCCACACTTTGGGTGTCAATAGTTATGGTTTGATGATTTGAAAAATATATAAATTGTTTTTGAATATTGAGATAGCTAATTATTTTTGGTATTCTTTGTGAGCCAAATTGATATGATATAAATAGATTTTCCTGTTCCTGTATTGTATGCTGTAATAATAATTGCCAGCAACGTCACTGTTCTCTCGTCACGCTACCAACAATTATTATTTTCCTCACCACGGCTAAACTACAGTTGGTACGCCCTTATCTCAAGGTGGCCGGTTCAAGGCAATAGAGACACTGCCACTGCTGGCTAACTTCAGTTGATTGAATGGTCTTTGGTATGTTATTGATCATTGTGAGAAAACAAAACAACAAAATATCAAAAAGCAATTATCTCCTTCATTCAGGAAGACTTGATAATACCTGGCCTACGAAAAATAACTTATACTAGGGTGAACCAAACAAATATTCACGGATAATAATAATAAATCAGATCATGGATAGATAAACAGAACCCCACTTTTTCCGTGAGAGTGAAGTTTTCTGTTATTGTTCAAAATAGGGTGACATAGAGTTCTTCGAATGTGAAATATGTTATTTGTGAAATAGTTCAGGACCGGAAGAGCACTATTAAAGTTTTATACCTGGTTGGAACTGTTGGTGTTCTAATTATACCATGAATCAGGATGTCTCCTCTCTCCAATCGCTGTCGGGACTGCAATACCATGAATCAGGAACTATATATATGCGGAAATCAGCATTTGGATCCGTGGATATGTTATCATTAAGGTAATATTGGTTTTGTTTACCAAATGATGAGATTATTCCAATTTTCTTTTAGTAAAATTTTTGCGTGGCATCCGCTTGGAAATTTATTTTCGATCTCCTTGAAGCTTTGTTTTTCTATCACCTAGATACATCTTCTTCTCCTTGTTTTTTCATTTGAATTTTTGAATTCGCGCACTAAATTGTCACCTTCCACTGTTTATATTTATATTGCATAATTTATATATACAATTATTTTTCCACTCTTATCATTATTTACAAATTTCAATAATAATTGCCTCTGATACCATCTTATTGCTACTCTCCCACAATTTCCAATTTTACACCTGACCATCTATTCCTGATTGGCTATTTTTATAAAGACATTTGCTGTTCTATCATTGGCTACTTTTAGTTAGCTACAATTTCATATACTGTATGTTTCAAATTTATAAATGTGTTGATTACTTTTTATTCCTGAAAATTTTGTAAATTTAGACTTTTTGTTTTCTTTTGAGCAATTATGGGTTATAATAATTTTGACAGTGTATGAAATTGATTGTTTTATAGTATTTTGACATTTTTATCTATCCATATTCTACCTAGGCTCACAATATACATAGAATTTCAAAAGTTATTCACAAACAAACTCTTGAAACCATTAACCATCTAGTAATTATTCTTTTTGTGGGTTTTTAGTCTTTTGAAATTTACAACTGGCATAACATAACAATATATATATATATATATATATATATATATAGATAATCGATATATTTTCCACTTCAAAAGTAGAGAAAACTCCAAATGAATGTTCATATATATGTACCTACCTCCTCAAAAAACATTCTTATAGGTATTGTTATTGAATTACTGGAATACACATTTTTTTTTAGGATTTTGACTCAATAAATGAAAATATTTAGAAATATGTCTTTCAATCTCAACTTTCCCTTTTTAGATATTTCAGGCAATTATCGAAAGCCTCGATTAAGTCTTGTGAAGGGTGTTGTATTTGATTACTCTCGTTTCGTACGTCCATCGTCTTGATGTATTTGAAAGGGTTTTTACGATGTTTTGAATGTGAATAATGTATTCAGACGATTGCAGATACAAACATTCGAAACATCGTGAAAACCTTTTTCAAGAACATTGAGACAATGGAATTCCGAAGCGAGAGTAATCAAGTTGCCACATCGTAAGAATTGGATATATCGTGATATTTATCGAAATTGTACTACATACAAATATCAATATTGTGTCATTTTTTCATAATTATTATTAAATTAAGAGTAATCAACTGAATCAGTAAAACAACAAATGAACAATGATTTATTTATATATATATATATGGTATTGGCCATACAGCTTCCAAATCTGTGCGTGACATTGCCTCTAATATAGCACCAATATGACCACCTACTTCACTGTTTCCGGCCATACAAGTACAGTGAGCAGTACAAATGCTTTCATCCTTTTCAATTATGTACCAAACATCTGACGGTTTTTAATTTGCCTTTTGTGAATACTTGACCTGAAAAAAAGTTATGTTGATTAGAAAGAACTATTATGAAACTTGAGAAGTAATATTCTTAAATATCAAATCAATGTCTCTTATAATAAACAAATGTGGCAATAAACATAATAGATCAGATCAGAAGTTATAAATTGCTTCTTATATATTATTATTCCTAATTTATATTAATTCACTTCGATGACTCAAGATTTGCAACTGTACATGTGACCATTAGAAAAAACCTGCTGCCTAGGAAAAAACATACTAGACCAACTAAAATATGTGAATGATTCTGAATTTTTGTTCTCACCTTCACAACGAAGCCAGATTCAAAGTATGTATAGATTCCAAACTTGTATACTGCATTTGGGAAAGCTGAGTAAAGAGCAAATACGAAATAATATCCATATTCGTAACAGGAGGAGCACCAACAATCGAGCAATTCAGTTCAGAAATATTCAGTGTAAAAAGGATCTAAATCACTGATCAATCCTCAACTACATTTTATACCTGTAACAAATACATTGATAACAATGTAAACAGAAGATGGGGATGTATTTTCAAGCATATCGTTCACCAAAGCCTCTGCTTTTCAACAATAGTGTAAAATTGTTTTTAACCGCTTTCTTAGTTGTTTGACCAACCCTCAGAAGTTAATGAAAACTTGTACGAGTTGAGATCACGGGGACCTTACCTTTTATAGTGGGATCCGAAACCACTCTTGGGACCTTGAAAAAATTTTTCACCAGCTGCGGGAATCGAACCCGCGCCAGGTGGAAACAGTTGACACAAGACCGACGCTCGTTCCACTGAGCCACAAGTGTCCTTCAGGTAATTACTCTACATCCGCATATTATTAATTAACAACACAAAAGCTCCGAAAATAACCAAAAATACACTATTACAAGCCAAAGGTACACACTGACAATGCTGTTCTTATGGCGATTATCAGTTTGTGTGCCAGCAACCGCCATATTGGGTCACGTGGTATGGATTGCCTAATAGTTTGTCGAGTTCGCTTTTATACTTTCGATCACATGATCAGCCCTCCAACTCGATGTTGAAAAATACGAGTTTAGAACATTCTAGACAATATCGACATTTTCAATCCAAGAGTTATGAGTCTTATCCAGTCCAAGCCATTTAACCAAACATTTTATTTTCATTTCTCGTGATTACCTTCTCCACGCGACAGACGTCGGGATTTGCAGTTTTCTGTAATTCTTCCTCGTAGAATGCACCTTGACTCATCGGTGTACCTCGCTTATCTTCCAACAAATAGGTGGCAGGATTGGTAATATTGACTTGGGCCACTTTGAATAATTCCGTTGTCCTTTTCAAAGACGTGTTTGGATATTGAGATGCTACGTCACCGACTTTGAATTTTCGCGGTCCGGCAATTTTCAGGTGACTATATGTTTCATTAGATTTGTCAATTTGGTTCGGTTCAAAACCTGTCGTGCCATGTTCCGTATTATTATAGGATTTCGTTATTTTGGGTAATACATTCAACCAATTGTAGGTGCCTTGCAAACTAAAATACATGTAGAGTCTTTCTTCCAATGTTCTTATAACACGTTCCGCCATGGCAGCTTTATTTACACTGAATGTGTTGTAATGATTGATTTGATGTGTTTTCATTAGACTTTGAAATTTTCCATTTTAAATTTATTTTTCTTGATCAGTCTGCAAATTTTTCAGACATCTTCTCGTGTTTGTCAAAATATGCGCAAGGGCCTCAGTTACTTCAGCACCAGTTTTAGATTTCAACGGTCGAGTCCATACAAATTTTGAAAAACAATCGATAACCACGAGAATGAGTTTGAAATTTTGATTTTGACGAGCATACTGTCTCATTTCGGCTAAGTCCATCTGCCATAATCATTCAAATCTTTGATGATGGTACGGCATCGGGGACAATTCTTTAGAGCAGATCGATATGATTTCAAAATCAACTGCGTCTTTTCGAAGGGGAGTACTTCCTTCGGTACCCCGATGGTACGACGTCGGCTTAATTATTATTAAAAGACGAGACTTCTTTCGAACTGAAACCAACTGAATCTTTGTGAAATACATCATTAGGCCAATCAATAGAGATTTTCTGCTCTATTGCTTCTGTGACAAAAGTACTACCAGGAAACCGACTGTGCCATCATACGAAAGACGGTCCGTAGTTATATCTTGTTATGTTTCCTACTCGCAAGTATCATTGCTAAATTTGTTATGAACATTTAAATGCAAAAAGTATTTTTTTTGCTTGTAATATGAAAACTAATGAAGCCATCTCGATTCACAATCGGATTATTAGTAAAAGAGACAAACCGGAAAAACCATAAAAATCCAGCGTTTTTAAAAAACTCATTACTCCACCACTTTCTGAGTTGTACTGCAGGCTTTCCACGACAAAGTTGTGATTAATATGTACTTCATGTGTGAGAAATTGAGGCGCTGTCGGATCATTAGTTTTGGCATAATTGCAATCTGCATTTTTCAACGCACTTTATTGCAGCAGACCTGGATGCTCCATTGGTGGTCCTATTCCAATTTTTCTGGAAATATTTTGAGAGTAGAAGTATAGTTCTACAAAACGTATATTCTCATTTTGCATTCAAATGCTGCAAAATAGGTGAGAAATAATTACAAACATGACCGAAAATTGGCGGATGCGTGAAAGCGGCTGAGTAGTGGGGATAGAGCAGCAGTCGTGGGGAAACTTATGTATAGTAATACAAGCGCGCTGCGCTCGTTATGAATCTGCTGCTCTACTCTACCCCCACTCCTGAGCCGCTTTCATGCACTTGCCCGTTTTCAGTCATGTTTGCAAGTATTTCTCACCTATTTCGCAGCATTTAAAGGCAAAACGAGAATAGACGTTTCGTAGTACTATACTTCTCGGAAAATCTTTCAGAAAAATTGAAATCGGACCACCTATGGAGCATCCAGGTCTGCTGCGATAAGATTCGTTAAAAAATTCAGTTTGCAATTATGCCAAAAGTAATAATCCGACAGCGCCTCAATTTATCACACACAAAGTACATATCAATCACCTCTATGTTGTGGAAAGCCTGCACTGAGATTTTTTTTTCATGGTGATTTTTTTTTTCAGTTTTTCTCCGTTACTAAAAATCCGATCGAGTCGTGGTCATTTTCTTTACATTTTGATTCTCTACAACTTGTCCATCGCAGGCATCTAGATTATTTCATCAGTTTTCATGTTACAAGAAAAAATAAAAAAAATTAAAATTTTGTATATAAATGTTTATAACAAATTTAGCAATGACACTTGCGAGTAGGGAATATAACTGGATACAACTACGGACCGTTTTTCGTATGATGGCGCAGTCGGTTTCCTGGTAGTGTTTTTGTCACGAAAAAATCTCTATTGATTAGTCATTGTATGAGAAATAAATTGAAATGTGTTGCGATATAAATAAAAACATACATTTAGAAACCATCTATATATATATATATATATATATATATATATATATATATATATATTTATATATATATATATATATATATATATATACGTATTGCTATGTTCATTGAGTGAAAATTTTTCGTCAAACTAGGCTATCTCTTGAATTCTGGGCTTTCACATGCGCAGGCAATAAACCTGGGCCGCGTTCTGTCATAATATGGGACTATTAGTTGAATCCGATGATACCCGATGATTAGGGACAATGCTTGCATGAAATGTAAAGTTTTGAACAGAAAAATAATATTCGGAAAACACTTGAATTTGGAAAAAAAGGTTTCGGGTGTGACTATAGATGGCGTTTGGCTATTGCTTGAAGGGAATGTTGGTACATAAATATAATTTTAATATTTGAACTAATGGATGACAGGTGGCCTTTGGCTTGAAGGGAGAGATGATACATAAATAATGGGTCATATGTGACATTCTGCTGTTGTTTGGAAAGAATAATTCTACATAGAAATGTGTAATTTAAATATCAATTTCGGTGGAAAAGAGTCATAAGTATTGAATGTTTCGAGTTGAGAATTGAATAAAAAATGTTGAATGGAATCTTAGAGCATTGACCAACAAATAAAATGATATAAAGATAAAATTTCCAAAATTATAGAGTTTGTTTTATAGATTAGCCAAGAGTTCTTCAACAATAGTTATATGTGATAATTATGACAATGTGAAAAACACTTCGTAGAAGAAACACAATGTACAACTGACACTTTATAAACAATTGTTGTCATAAGTTGCTGTGCAAATACACAATCAAGCAAATAATATTCACTCTTAACCTAATTGGATAGATTGTCATTAGCATCTTAGAAATCAGGCCCAACATTTTTACTGGTGATTATTATTCGATTCATGCACACATATCACAATATATATTCCGATATTCTCTGAAAATAAAAACTTCATATAATTCCGGTCCTCCGAAAAGTTAAATTCACTTGAGTTTAGATTACAGATCATCCTATTGGGAGGGTATTTTTTAGGAAAATCCCCTTTCAAGATATCTGTATTGAGCGTTCGTTGCATACCGCTGGTAGTGGTTCCAAATGTTGGATAGCCCAGATAACTAATTTACGAACTTATACTTACAGGACAACGCTAATTTCGTTATAATCGTATTGACAGTTGCCGATACTGATAGGTCGGTCTGAGCATTATAGATTTGTAATCTGAAAAATAACTAAAACATGCCATAACATTATTTCATATTATGTGGATGAGTTTTTCCATCGATTTGAACCAAATCGGTTTAATTGGAAATGACAGTGTTGTTGAAGTAGAATGCCCCTAATCAATTAAAAATATACAAATTCCATAATTACAATAAAAAATTAAATGGGCTTCAATAGACAATGGAGAATTGATATTAAAGATGAGTCATATGTATTACTACCAAGTTCAAGGACAGCTAGAAGTAACAAATAAAGAAATATGTTATTTCGTAATATGGAGACTCAAAGGATTGTTGATTGAAAAGGTACTGTATGATATAAAAATTAAAGATACAATTATTCCATCAATATTTAATTTTTTCAGATTCCAAGAGACAAAAACTTTTGAAACAACCATATAAGTAATAAATTACAAATATTTTTTTACGATTGTTTACTTCTGGAATCAGTCGATCCGAGATTTCCAAGAAGATTGCCAATAAGAGATATTCAATACTACCTGAAATCATTATCGGTAATTACCTCAATCGAAATAAGTACCGACAATAATCTCCCAAAACATTAAATATATCCTCAATTATGATGACTACAAATGGTTATTCCAAATTCCAGTTTAATCTATTTCTATAGGCACCTTATGAACAAAACACAACACAACAGTCAATAATTAATCAAGCACTATATAATTAAGAATTTTGATTCAAATATGATAAAACAAACTGAATTTTCAGTTATGAACGGATAGGGTTTTTTTGTTTTGGCAACATGGATTTCGGTAATGCTGTATTTGGTGTTGCCTATAGAAGATAGCGATTTTGAATATTTTAGAGGTATAGATCGGTAATTTACAGTAAGGGTAACTTTGATTTCGGTACACCGTATTGAGGTTGCCAACATAGTAGGTATTACTTTAAGATAAAGCAAAGGAGTCAAATCATTCCATATTTTATACTGAAAAATATTCCGGTTGAAAACCATATTTTTCTAAAACAAGATTTAAAAATTGACCCATAATTTGTGTGTAGATAGTTGATCATAAATTTTTTCTTACTGGAAAATAAACAATGGTGACAGTCGTTTGTACATTGGGATTTATTATAGATTTGCAAACGCGGGAATAAAATTAATCTGATATATCCATATTCACAGCTAAATGCGCTATATCAATGAACATGAAATATAGTGGATATATTCCTATAGCTTGAGGCTAAATGGGCCAATGTTAATATTTTGCTGTTTTGAGTTTATCATTGTATTAGATTTATATTCTTGCTCTTTTTCATATGCTAAAATGGCCAATATCAAATTCTAGATCAGTTAAAATTCATAACTCCAATATTCTCGAATGTGAAAATCTTGACATTGGCTCTTTAAGTTCCAAGCCATTGATATAGAATGATCATTCTCTGTGGTTAATGGGTTAACGAGAGTCTTACCAATATCTGGAGGAATGCTGAACGATTGCAATGCAGTAGCATATTCACAGCTAAATGCGCCATATCAATGAACATGAGATATAGTGATATTTTGCTGTTTTCAGTAGAATTATATTCTTGCTGTTTTTCATATGCTAAAATGGTCAATATCAAATTCTAAAATCATAAATGAAAACAGTATTTCATATGAAAATTATTTTTCTATTGCTGAAACTTCTCAAAAAATTAACACTTTAAATAATAGAAACATTGTCATTAATTTTTTTTTTAATCAAAGTATTTTATAATTTATTCTATAGCTGCAGAAAAAAATTAAATACAGTATTTTATTTTGAACATAAACTTGTTGTCATTTGCTATTTAAACACATAACACATTTCTAATAAGTATAGGATTATTCATTTTTATCACACCTGGCAACATCGACAAATTGCATCTGCTCTGCTCCGCGCACCTGCCCTGTTCCCCGCACCGCACATCCCGCAACCCATCGACCAGAAATGTTCAATACTAAGATCTAAGATGTTTACTGTTTTTCATTACTCTGTCCCCTGACCCGTTCCGCCAATCGGCGTCTAAAATATTTGTTATTCTTGTTCCTTTGTAATCTGATTTGAAATTATAGGTATAGTTATTTAGTTCGACATTATTTGAGGTTTCTGGACTCGATTGGCAAAAGTAGTAAATCGAGATGATTTCAAGTAAATTCGCCACCTAACAAAATTTAGTTTTCTAAATCAGTAGGTACCTAACAATCTACCTACTTGTAAAAAAATATTAGGTACCTATTTCTCTTGGAAATCATAGCTATTTAAGTTGAAGTACATTCTTTAAAAAAATATTTTGTTTTTTCCTGAAAATTGAAACATTTTTTGTCAGAGCATAAGTAACTGAAATGAGATAAAAACGAAGACGTAACTCTTTTACATGCTTTTATTTAGTTTCACCTGTCCCGGTGTCTGTCTGTCTATCTGTATCAAATATTGCAAGTTAAATTTAGTTATTTAGTTCGACATTATTTGAGGTTTCTGGACTCGATTGGCAAAAGTAGTAAATCGAGATGATTTCAAGTAAATTCGCCACCTAACAAAATTTAGTTTTCTAAATAAGTAGGTACCTAACAATCTACCTACTTGTAAAAAAATATTAGGTACCTATTTCTCTTGGAAATCATAGCTATTTAAGTTGAAGTACATTCTTTAAAAAAATATTTTGTTTTTTCCTGAAAATTGAAACATTTTTTGTCAGAGCATAAGTAACTGAAATGAGATAAAAACGAAGACGTAACTCTTTTACATGCTTTTATTTAGTTTCACCTGTCCCGGTGTCTGTCTGTCTATCTGTATCAAATATTGCAAGTTAAATTTGACCCACTTCCAATCGTCCGATTGATTTGAAACTTGGCAGGTGTACATAATTCCGGTGACAATGCATTATGAAATTTTTAGGAAAAAAAAATGGGTGCTCTAATATGGCGGACAATTTTTGTGATTATGGTACGATTCTATTCAAAATTTATATGTAAGGGGACGGAGATTATGAATTTTTTGTGGAAATTCAAGTATTTAACATGGTGGCTTCAAAATGCAGGACGAGTTTTGTGATTATATGGTCCGATTCTATTCAAAATTGGTAGTACCTAGGGGTTTTTGGGATCAGATATTATAATTTTTTTTGACAAAATTCAATATGGCGGCTCCAAAATGGCGGACGAGTTTTGTGATTATAGTCCGATTTCAAAATTGGTATGTGGGGGTTTTTGGGGTGGAAGATTTTCTTTACAAGCTTTTATTTTTTGTTTCACCTGTCCCGGTGCCTGTCTGTGTGTCTGTAATCGAATCTTGCAAGTTGAATGTGACCCACTTCTAATCGTCCGATTGATTTGAAATTTGGCAGGTGTACATAATTCCGATGACAAATTATACCTCATTTCATATAATTGGAGAAATTCAAGGCCCGATTGCTAAAAGTAGTAAAAATTTTTGGATATAGACCAAAATCGACACGGGAAAAACGATGGTGTCTGTAACGTAAATAAACTCAACTTGGTTTTACTAATTTATTTCACACTTAATCTACAACTTAATTTATATTACTACGCCACTGTATAGCTCGATCGTATGGGCTCGTTCAGACTGTCCGACTCCACTTGAGGGTTGCCTATTTAATTCCGATACAGCATTCTCGATGTTTCGAATTCTGGCAGTTGGCGACCGGCATGTTCCAATTGTTTCCAATATTGACCGTTGTTTTCCGCGGCAGAGCGACTGGATGGTTCTCGAATATCTCCGGGGATGATCTCATCGTTGTCGATGGCAACGCGTGAGGCGACAGGTCCGGCCTAGGTTCGTTACATTGCCCCCTTCTTAAAGACATTTCGTCCCGAAATTTCATGCTTGGAGTGTGACGATATCTGCATGACTCCCCATATCTGCACCGTGAAGTTCGATGGAAGTAACACTCCACGGTCTTCATGATCGGTCGTGGAAGAGGGTTACAGCAAACCAGAATCTTGACGCCGCTGGATCTGAATATCGCCTCCAGCATACTTCTTATGACTCTCCAGTCCAACCCATCAATACCACCATAGTATCTCTTAGTTTGGTGAGACTCTTCCAGACATCTTCATAGGACGGTTTATCTTGGGAATGCCTCTTGGTAACTAGGTAGTAGATGTTTCTCTGGCCTTTCTTCAACTGTAGCACCCCACCAACTTCTGGATTCTGCTCCCGCAGTGTTTGGAGTTGACCAAATTTCTTGGAGAACACTACGGCGATGCCCCTGGACATTCGAAGATCTTCTGCCACACAGTGCGCTAGTGCGTAGTCAGCAGGCACCTCGAAAAGGTCTCGTGACTCCTCTCTAGTAATTCCCATGTAGAACTTTCTGCCCGTTTGAAAACAAGGACATAAACTTCTCGAACGTCATATCATCCTCCGGTGGCTTGAGGGTGCGAACTTGGTCATGGTTTCCAGCGTAAGGCCAACCTGTTGAAATGGACGACCCTTGGTTTCTCGGGTGGCTTATGGATTCGGTACACAAGGTCGTTTATCCTTTCACGATTTTATACGGCCTTCCCACGAGTTCCGCAACTTTGGGATAGTCCACGACGACGTTTGAGGTTGAACACCCAAACCAGGTCATCAACCTTAAATCCTCCAGCGTCGGCCTTGATGTCATAGGTCTTCTTCATTTTATCGCTGGCACTCTGGATGTTCAACCGGACTCGTTCGTGGATGTCGTCCATTCTCTGCCGAAGTTTGCTGACGTAGTCCTCTCCCGCAGTGTCTTGTCCTGGCGGTATCCCAAACTTCAGGTCACAAGGCAGTCGCAGTTCTCGGCCCATTATAATACTAGCAGGAGTTTGACCGGTTGACTCGTGTACTGCGGATCGATAGGCCATCAGG
This sequence comes from Gonioctena quinquepunctata, assembly GCA_018342105.1. Classification (NCBI taxonomy): domain Eukaryota; kingdom Metazoa; phylum Arthropoda; class Insecta; order Coleoptera; family Chrysomelidae; genus Gonioctena; species Gonioctena quinquepunctata. Next base: position 29,880 of record JAFIRS010003190.1, on the reverse strand, counting down.
AACAAATGAAGATACTGGTCCCAGTCTCTTTGATGGTCAGAGACAACCTTGGACAAGTGGCGGTAGATCGTCCTGTTCATCCGTTCCACCATTCCATCGGACTGCGGATGTAGGGCCGTGGTTCTTGTCTTGCGGATGTTCAGCAGTAGACATATTTCTTGGAAAAGGTTGTATTCGAAATTTCTGCCTTGATCCGAGTGCAGCTCCATTGGAATACCGAATCGACATATCCATTCTTTCACCAAGACGTCGGCGACGGTGATGGCTTCCTGGTTGGGCAGGGCATAGGCTTCCGCCCACTTACTGAAGTAGTCCATTGCCACAAGGATGTATTTATTCCCGTGGTCGGATACGGGAAACGGGCCGGCAATGTCAATGGCGATTCTCTCGAACGGGCTGCCTACGTTGTACTGACGCATCGGGGCCTTGGGTCATATTCGAGGTCCATTGCTAGCAGCGCATACAGCGCACTTTCTGCACCAGTCCTGGACGTCAGCTTGACAATTGGCCCAGTAAAACCGTTGCCTCACTTTCTGCAGGGTCTTCGTCACTCCCAGATGTCCTCCGGCGACTCCATCATGGATTTCCGCAGCACTTCCTCTCTTCTGTTCCTGGGAACAATTATTTGGCGTCTGTCTTCCCCACCAATATCGGCCTCCAACACACGTTTCAGGATCCCATTGTCCAGAATAAGAGAGTTCCATTGTGCCCAATAGGACTTAACAGCCGGCGAGTAACCTGCGACTTCCTGCCATGATGGTCTTCGATTGCCCTTCTTCCAGCTGACGACTAGCCAAGGTCGGGGTCTCTCTCTTGGTCTTTCTGGATCTTGCTGTCATTCCAGTTGTCATCCATTGCCGCGGTTCTACAAGTGTTGCTTCTTCTCTTCTGCTCGTCGGCAATGTGAGCAATCATCTGGACATGGTCTTCGCGACAAGGCATCTGCATTCTTATGGCTAGTTCCGGCTCGATGTTCGATCTCGAAATCGAATTCTTGGAGTCTCTCGATCCAACGTGCTACTTGACCCTCAGGATTTTTGAACTGTAAGAGCCATTTGAGAGCTGCATGGTCAGTTCTCAACAGGAATCTTCTTCCATACACGTACTTGTAGAAGTGCTCCACCCCTTTACAACAGCTAGCAGCCTCGCCTGGTGACACAGTAATTGCGCTCTGGTTTGCTAAGCGTCTTGCTGAAATAACCAATGACCTTCTCCTGTCCCTCCTGGATCTGAGATAGGACAGCTCCAAGTCCCACGTTGCTGGCGTCCGTATCCAAAATGAATTTCCCTTTGGGTAGGGATAGCTCAGTATAGGTGCGTTGATCAAAGCTCCTTTCAGCTTCCTGAATGAATCTTGACATTCTTCGGACCACTGGAACTTTGTTCGGCCTTCCGTGAGCCTGGTCAGTGGTTTAGCGATGTTGGCGAATCCCAGCACATATCGGTGATAGTATGCATAAACCAAGGAAACTTTGAAGTTGGTGAATGTCTTTTGGGATGGGCCAATCCTTAACAGCTTTGATCTTCTGGTCATCTACTGCTACTCCTTCCCCAGAGACAACGTGGCCGAGGTATCGTACTTCTTTTTGGAGCAGATGGCATTTCTTAGGGCTCAGCTCCAATCCGGAGTTCCTCAATCGCAGGAATACTTCCTCCAAGTTTTCCACGTGGTCCTCGAACGATCTGCCGACCACAATTATGTCGTCGAGATACACTAGACACGTGTTCCATGAGAGTCCCTTCAGCACTGTCTCCATCAATCTTTCGAATGTGGCGGGAGCATTACAGAGCCCGAATGGCATAACGGTGAACTGCCACAATCCTGAGCCGATGGTAAAAGCGGTCTTTTCTCGATCTTCCTGAGCGAGTTCTACTTGCCAGTATCCACTCTTCAGATCAAGGGTCGAGAAAATCGTGGAACCAGCCAACGTGTCTAGGGTGTCATCTATTCTCGGGAGAGGGTAACTGTCCTTCTTCGTGACATTATTAAGTTGGCGATAGTCTACACAAAAGCGTGTCGATCCATCCTTTTTCTTCACCAGTACGGCTGGAGAGGACCAGGGACTGTCAGATGGTTCGATAACTCCTTCTTTTCCCATATCGCTGACTATTTTGTCAGCCTCTTCCTTCTTGGCAAGAGGAAGTCTTCTTGCTGATTGCTGGATCGGTCGGGCACCCCCAGTATCAATCTTGTGCTGGACCACATTAGTTCGACCCCCTTTTCCTTGTCCGGTATCGAAGATGTCTTGGTACTTTTTGACTAAATCTCTTAGTTTGGGCTGTTGAGCTGGTTTTATGTCTTTGGAAGAGATAGCAACTAATTTTTCTAGTTCTGTGGGCAAGTTGTTGAGTTGGCTAATCGTACCTCGTACGCCCCGGATCACAGATGAAACTGACGAGCAGTGCCCTAAAATTGTTCCTTTCTTTAAGGTCACTGGAAAGTAATTGACTTTCATGACCCTTACCGGTACAAATTTTTCAGCACGTAACAGGATTTTCCCTAGGGCAATCCCTCGTCCAATTTTCTCATCATGAAGTTTGGGCTCGAACATCATCACGTCTCCACTGCTCGCACTCCCGTCCAGGCGAGCCTCCAGGATGGTTTCAGCCCTCTCAGGTACGCTTACATCTTCAGCCAACAGCATACGGATCAACTCTTCACTTCTCCCATGAAGTACCAGCTCTTCTCCGTTGACACATAGGACGCCGTCTTTGAAATCCAATTCAAACCCTCTGGAATTCATGATGTCCATTCCGATGATTGCATCGTCTTCGATGTCCGCTACAAGTGCCTGATGTTTCACTTTAGTGCTGCCCAAAATTATTTCAATCGGTAGCTCGCCATATACAGTAGCTGGCTCCCTGTTGCGTGTGCGTAGCTTCAAGTTGTCGGTTCAATCTGTTCCGGTGTTCTGGCAAAGGAAGGTCCGAGAATTGTCCTAGTCGCACCTGTATCTAGCAGCATGGTGCAAGGCTCGTTATTGATGAGACCGTCTACGAAAACACCTCTGTTCTGTCGTTTCAGGATAGCGACATATGCGTTGTTAACCGGGGCTTGCTGGACACAGGCCGACGATTGCCCTCTCGTCGACCTTCTTTAGTTTTCCTGCATCGGGTCGTGTTTTCGAATGTTGGACATTTGCTACGCACATGTCCAATTTTGCCACAATTCAGAATCTTATCTGTCTTTTCTCAAGCAAAACTTCCTTCATCACTTTTCTTATGGCAGCTTCCAAGTCAGCATGCTCCTGTGAGTCTTCTTCAATACTTCGAACTTTACTTTGGTTTTTGCAGGATTGCTTTGCTGCCTCAAATTCCAAAGCGCGTGCCAGTGCGTCTACGAAATGTGTTGGACGAGCTAGTGTCAACGCTTGTCTGGTTTCTTGGTCACGGAGTCCATCCAGGAATGCCTGAACCGCTAATCGCTCCATTACATTCTCCGGTGTGGCTGGATATGCGAGACGAACCAAGCGTGCAATGTCAGCTTCGAATTCTTGTAAGGATTCGCCCGATTTCTGGCAGCGATTTTTCAGTTGGGAGTGGTATACGTGTTCCAAATGGGCGTGGCCATATCGTAATTCTAGATGTTTAATCAGCTGATCATAGTCCTCCTGTTCTTGGGCGGTGAGTTTGTAGAATATTTGTCGCTTCTCCACGTAATGCAAGTGTCAGTGCTACAGCTCTTTCCCTGCATTCCATCCGTTTGCTTTGGCCGCTGCTTCAAACTGCCGGCGGTAATTTGCCCATGGAGTTTTTCCGTCGAACTGAGGCGGCTTCATGGAAAGCTTCCCTATTTCTGAATTGATCTTGACATCTTTTATTCCCTCTTGAACTTTATCCAAGTTCAAACTCAAGTCCAGCATTGCATTTTCGTTAACCATCTCTGTGGAGGGCGCACTATTAATTCGTTTTTCCAGCTTACTGATTGTTTCCTTCATTTTGTCCATTTCTGCCTCGACCCCATCTTTGATTTTATCTACCTCCGTGTTCATTTGCTCCCCAATTTTATCTATCTCTGTCTCAACGGTTCCCATTCTTTCTTCTAGAAAATTAGCCACACCACACTATTCTTTTTTTAGGCCTTCTGTGTTTTCCAGGAACTTCTCTTCCAGGCTTCTTGAATTTTCTAGAAGCTTCTCTTCCAGATTTCTAGAAAGAGCGTGCCTTGTGTCGTGCAAGAAGTTTTAGTCTCCAGCCAGATCTCAGTAAGTATTGAACTCTTGTTATGTTTTCGTCACCTATTTGTTGTCTGTGCCCATTCGGTACGTTTAAGTAAGATTTATTTATGCAAATTTTTCCTACACTCATATTCGATGTTTCCTACACTCTTATGGTGCATCCATCCAAAAAATTGTTTTTGTACCATTTCTCTATAGTTAACGGTGAGGGGGGGGAGGCAAAAATGCCGCCATTTTTCTTGGGATTTCTTGTGTGGATTCATGCAGCACAAAAAATAACAATTATCAAATAAGAAATAACAATTATCAGTTAACAATAATTAAAATGTAGCATTCATGCACTCAAAATAACAATTAAGAAATAAAAAGTAAGCATGCGCACAAGACGGAGATCCGAGGCATTTAAATTAGGTAATCCTACTTTTTCGAAATTTCATGTCCCCTCGATAATAAGAAATAAGTGAAAATTCAAAATGTCCAGTAAACAATTATGAAACAAAAATAATACCTCAAATATTAGAAAAAGTGAGGTTATTTTCATCATCGGTTTGACCAATCCGCGGTCATCTGCGTACTAGTTGCGCACTAGAAGAAAATTTCGTTAAAATAATGTAAAAAGAAAAAAGATTAACGTTGGTTGGCCAACTTCTACATGTTATTTCTTAAATGATAATTGTTATTTGTCTGCATGAACAGTCATTGAAAACTATAGAGTTCAACTTATATTGCTAAATGTTATTTGATAATTGTTATTTTTGGAAAGAATAGTTTATTCGGAAAGTTCTTAGGGGTACCTATATTGAATGCCATCTAATGGACTACTGAAAGTCGAAATTATACCTACCCATTAAATTTATTTTTATAAAATGTCCTGTGATCAGAATATTGGTATTCTCAATTCATGAGATGGAATTGAAACAATTTCATTAGTGTGAGAATGTTTTTTTTTTTGTAGAAACCATGTTCAAACCCAAGTCAACTGGGGAAGTGTGGGTGGAGGACGACTTGACTTCCTTGGATTGGTAATATATTTAAAGGAAAGAAAACCGCAAAATATTGATCTATTTTTTTAAGGTGTTGCGACTATCGTCTTGATAGATGTTTCGATGTAGGATGTACCCAAATACATCTATACGAGTACTGTCTCGATTTCATGAATAATCATAAATGTACGAGGGGCGTTAAGTGCAATTACCTTCACGTAACTAAAACGGAGAAAGCTCTTTATTTAAGACATAATCCAGACATTATGAAAATAATTTTACCGGAGGCAATACGCTCTAGGCAAATAAGTGGAATTTGCAAATATTTTAAGTATGGAGAATGCGCGGATGGTAATGCGTGTAAGAAATTGCACATAACAGCGCGAGACACACCAATGATAGAATGTAGCATTTGCTGCAACCCCATTGAGAGGGTGCTGGTTTTTGAGAAGTGTAGGCATTGCGTGTGCGAGCAATGTCTGCCAAAAATGTTTGGGCTTGCATCTAGACCCCAAATACCCTACTACGATATAAATAATCAGCCATCGGCCAGCGTATTTATGTGCCCCTATTGTAAACGGGAATCGAAGAAATGCCTCGAATTGAGGGGAAAAGGATGCTGATTGATTCCTGGGAGCCGTCCTTCCATACCATAAATCAATGCAAATTTTTGCAGTGTAGTTTATAATTTGCTTTGTTGTTTTTTCTCTGCGTCGTTTTTTAATTTGCCTGGTTTAAAATCCATAAAAATAACATTATTTCAAGGACCATGTCTTGTAGGACTGGGTGCTGTTCAGAAACTGTGGCCGCAAACCATGCGGAAAGGTGCACGATTTCCTGTACTGCCAGTATAGGGACTGCGGCAGTCATAACTGCAAGAGGCTGCACTTGACACCCGAACAAACAGAGAATGTCAGAATGAATAGAAGACCGTTCTCCGAAGAAGTAGTCAGAGAAGTCGATAGAATCGCCTGGGTGTACAAAAGAATGTTCGGCAATGAGCAAAATAAGATATGCACCCGATTGCTGACAGGTATGCAAAGGTGTATACAAGAATGCAGAACGTGCGTTTTGCTGGAGAGGCCCCTGAACCTACGTAAGTATTGAAAAATTGAAAATTTGTTTTTTAGAGTGAAAATTGCATTCTCTTACCTCATTTTTCTATATGGGATCTCAATATACCTTGGATTAAGGGAAGAAAATTCAATTAAATATCTGAATGAATATGCAAATTTTCAATTTGTTTTTTTCTCAAGATGGGGCGGGACTTCACATGTAAAGGGAAAGTAGTTCTTTCATTACAAAAATAACTTTTTTCAATTCTAGTTTTTATAATTTTAGAAAAAAAAACATTATGGACTGAGAATGTTTCCCTTTTCAACAGGAAATGTTTATTGAGAAAATATAATGAGTGTCCCGAATTTTAATCCAGAAGCAATATCTTTGTAACAGTAACTAGAAAATAGTTTGCAGAGTGTAGATGAAATGATAATTGATTATGATCATGACTAATTGTAGAATTTTAGGAAAGATAAATTGAATTTATTAATCAATTTATCTGAAAGTTCATGAAAATTATATGGGGTATCTTTTTTCAAATACTTTGTACTGTTCAACTGCAATGGCCGAGATTATTTCTAAAAATGGCATTTATGATATTGCTTGTAAGTCAAATTCAAGACACCTGTTATGTATTTTCAGTGTATATTTTCCATATTTCAGATAAATCTTTATGCTGAAGAAAACAATTAAAAAAATGAAGTCAAGCTTTTATGCAAATGCACTGAAAAGGAAAAAATTAATTTCCTTAATTGTTTGAAATTGGTTATTCTGTGTGAAACAGATTCAAAATCTGACCGCGCAAGAATACGTATATTGTATTCGCGGCAAGTTTTTGAATCTGTTATAGAATAACCTAGTTATTATAACCTAGTTCAAACAATTGAGGAAATTTATTTTTTCCTTTTTAGTGCATTTGTATAAAAACTAGTCTTTGAAAATATCGTTTTGATAATTTTTCCATTTTGGTGCATTTGTATAAAAGCTTGTCTTAATTTTTTTTTAATTATTTTCATTTGATTCTTTTCAGTCATCTATGGAGTTTATCACCTCAATGAATTTTGACAAAAATTGCTAATCTCCGATCCCAAAATATCATGAAAATTTTGAATGGAAACTGGCTGAAATTCGTGAATTTTGATGAAAAAATCATGATCTTCGACACAAAAAACATCTTTTTTTTAAAAAAAAACCCTAAATTCATAATCTTTGAATTTAATCCACATTTGTTCTATCTAAAACACAAAAAAACATTCAATAGAATCGGACCATAATCACAAAAAACTCATAATCCCTGACCACGAAAACCACCACATAGCAATTTTGAATAGAATGGGACCATAATTACAAAATTCCCGCCTACCCATTATGCATTGTCACCGGAATTATGAATACTTGTCAAATTTCAAGTCAATCGGACAACTAGAAGTGGGTCAAATTTCACTTGCAACATTTCACCCGTGCAGATAGAAAAACAACCAAGACAAATTGAATATAAGCTTGTAAAAATGAACAAAGGTTTTTGTCAATATGTTCCAGAAACAGAAAGTTGTCGAATATGAAGAAGTAATTTTTGGAGAACTTGCAGAATATAATTTTTTTTTAATGGGTACTTAATCTCGAAAGTCAATTCCCTCAATTCCCTCGTCAATTTCAAAATTCAGTGATTTTAAAAATTTCCCTTTATTTCTTCGATAATTTTTAATCAAATCGTATTTCATCTGAAGTGCTTCTGTCTCATGGATTATCATCAAATATCAGTCATAACGTAGTTAATTGAATTTTGGTTAAGGCCTATCTTTATTATTCTAGCTCCATGCTGCTGCAGATGTGGGATTTTCGGAGGAGATTGTTTTATGCCCCAATGCCATCACATTTATCATGATAAATGCGTTCAGTTTTTGGATTTGGATTTGACCCAGGTACTCCCAATGTATAAATGTGCGGAGTGTGGAATGGAGCAGTTACCAGCCATAGATTTTTTTTGGAATTATGAATGAAATAAAAGGTATTTTTATGAATTTTTTATTATTTCTCCAAAAAGTGCATATGATAATAAGCCTTGATATGTTTGAAAATATAAAGAGGATGTTCATATATTCAGATGTGGAATCATCTGCAACTGGAAGATAAACTTCAGTCACTATTAAAAATAAATAAAATAAAAATATTTATTATACAGATTTTTTCTTTTGAGTTAGGGTCTTTTCACAATATCTATCAGATGTAGTTCAACGTCCAGCGTGGCTATAACCGGGGAAGTAGTTGTTTTCTGTTAGATATTACAAAAAAAATAACTTCATTATTGTCGTAGATTTTTTTTCTATTTCCAGAAAAATCTTTCTAACCAATATTCAATTGAGAATTTTTTCCTTTTCAACATAATAAGCCTGTTTAATTTCTCGAATCTTCCAATGGCATGTAGGTTCGGCTTGCTCATTCCTTGCACTAAGAGTCACTCCGTTTGGGTATGGCTTTTTGGCATGAGTAGGTGACTCCCACTGCGGTCTGCTAAACAGAGTGGAGTTGATGGATCTCACTCGAAAAGTTCCACCTCCAGCAATATTTTATGGAGTAAGTATCTATCAATACTGCCTTTTATCAAAATTGGCGTATGAGATGAATTATCTTTATTAGTTTTAGTAAATTACTGTTTTTTCAAACAGTAATGATTAATAAGACATGGTAACTGATGATAATATGAAATAATGGGAAACACTATGCACTTTCTTGAGCAGATTAGGTAGGTGGAAGATGGTCTCATCGCCCGGTGAAATACCACCATATCGACTTTGTGTGCTGTGAAATGGATCATTCCATGTTTCAGTGTTCGGTCGATACTTTCCGGTCTCCCTCTTTCCTTTTCCCCAATTCCTCCTTTATTTTCAGGTGCATCCTAATAGTAATAATGATGAAGTCTCCTAGAGTAAAACACTCCGGAAGCGAAATACCTCTCCATTCGGATTTCCGGGCGAAAGGTACTCGAGGGGACTCAACATTAAAGATTAATTTTGCAACATCCGCGGACTCAACAAGAACATCAATGACGTCCACCATCACCTACAGACGAAAAAACCGGATATTCTGGCTCTAACAGAAACACAAGTAAACTCGTCCACCAACAAGGTCCATATGCTTTGTCCTGGTTACGAACTCCATTCTCGATTCAGGTTCAAAGGTGGAGTCTGCCTTTACGCTAAGGCTAACCTTTCATGCCAGCGTGAAGAGAGTTTGGAACCGAAAGACTTTGATGTGATGTGGTTCAAACTATCTGATACCAAACTGACTAAGTTCCTCTGCTGCCTTCACCTATCACCTAATGAACCTTCATATAACGACCTCTTTGAGTTTTTATCACTCAAACTGGACTACATTCAGGAGAACCATCCAACAGCTGAAACCATAATCATGGGAGACTTTAATGTTACAAACGCTGCCTGGCTCAAATTCTCTAACAAAACAGATGATGCGGGTCATCAAGCCGAGGCCTTCGCCATCACTCATGGTCTAGAACAACTGGTCGAGCTACCAACCCGCATCCCTGATGTCAACAACCAGTCTGCAATACACTAGATCTTTTCCTCACCACCAATCCTGACCCGTATAGAATAGAAGTTTGTGCCCCACTTGAAACTCTGATCACACCCTCATCTCCACAACATGCTCTTTCCATTTACCATCGAGTGCACAATACCACCCCGTCTCATGTGGCATTACAATTCGGCAGACTGGGAAGGTCTTCGTATGTTTTCTCAGCGTTTCCATGAAAGAGAGTTTGTTTCTTCAGTAGATCCAACACGATGTGCTGAGACAATTTCTGAAATCATCATGTTGGGGATGCAAACTTACATACCGAATACCGAAAGAACATTATCCGATAAGACCTGGTTTAACAGAAACTGCTCTAGAGCTGTGGCTTCCAAACAGGCAGCATACCATCGATGGCTAAAAATCCGGCCCTGAGACCAGAGCAGCATATGTCGAGGCTAAAGGCATATGCAAAGAGACAATAGAATGCTCAAAGATGCCCACAATGCCAAAATAAGATCAAAACTTGCTGAATGTCCTAACGGATCCCGTTCATTTGGTCTTTCGCCAAAGCTGTGGGAAGAAACTTCACTTCCAGCCATTTCCTCCTCTAACCAAAGAAGATGGAACACTAGCAACGACTGCCCAGGAAAAGCCAATATCTTTGCGCACCTATTTGCTGGAAATTCCACTCTGGATCCATCGGAAAACAACCCCGAACATTACACCTATTGACAGTCATATGCCCGAGCTCACCTTTCGTCAACGTACTATCAGAAATATTTTGCTGGGTCTCAAGACCAACAAAGCCTGTGGATCTGACGGAATCTCGCCGATTGTTCTCAAGAAATGTGCCCCCGCACTAACACCTGTTCTTTGCAAGTTGTTCAACCACTCTTACAATTTGGGGTATTTCCGTCCAATTGGAAAATTGCAAGAGCAGCCAGTCCCTAAAAAGGCAAAAGGCCCTACCTAGCAACTACAGACCTATCGCACTGCTATCTATTATTTCAAAGGTCATGGAAAAGCCATCAACATCGAGCTCATGAAATATCTGGAAGACTCCAGGAATTGTCAACGATAGGCAATATGGCTTCCGCCATCAGAGATCAACTAACTGGTGACCTGTCGCTTACGTCTCACATATATGGCAGCTATCTATTGAAAAAGTATGGAGAAACTGTAGCTGTGGCATTAGATATCTCCAAGGCGTTCGATCGAGTTTGGCACCAGGGACTCCTCGCCAAGCTTCCGTCTTATGGCTTGCCCTCAGCTGTGTTCTCTGCTTGCTAGTTTTCTCTCAAACAGGTCTCTCCATGTAGTGGTCGATGGAGTTTCATCTGACACTCTACTCATAAATGCTGGTGTTCCGAAGGATCTATTCTCGCACCAACATTATTTCTACTTCACATCAACGACCTGTTGAAAGCAACTTCATGTCCAGTACACAGCTTTGCCGATGATAGTACCTCCATACCGCTTTCTCTCAGGGCCCCTATATCAGCCGTGAAACCAGAAATGAACGAGGAAAAAATGTTAATAATATAAATATGGACTTAAACAATTCTCGAGTGGGGATCTAATAACTTGGTAGAATTCAATGCAAACAAAACACAAGCATGTCTTTTCTCTAGAAAAGCCGATCTCACTGTGCCTAACATAACTTTGTCAGGAGTAACCATACCACTGAAGTCATCCATATCGATGCTTGGTATTACTATCAGCAATAACCTTTCCTGGGAAAATCACGTGAGGTCCATTGCCAGAAGTGCATCCCAAAACTTGGTTTTTTTCGTGCCAAGAGCTATTTCACCCCCACTCACTGCTTATGATCTATAAGGCACAGATCCGACCTGTCCTGGAATACTGTTCCCATATTTGAGCGCGGCACCTAAACATATCCTGAGGCTATTGGATTCTGTCCAAAAAAGGGCAATTCGTCTCGTCGGTGATGCCTCGCTTACAAACTCGCTCACTTGTCTGGAACACCGTAGAAAAGTTGGCGATTTGTCTCTATTTTATAGATATTTTCATGGGCGATGCTCTTCTGAAATATCAACAATCGTTCCTGCTTTGGCAGTCTCTTCGAGATTAACCCGTCAAGTTCAGTCATCACACCCCTTCGTGGTCACTTTGGAGACCTGCAGAACATCACTTTCCAAAGACTCGTTCATCCAACGAACAGAAATTTAAGAAGAACACCAACTCCTACCTTCTTTCCCTTGGTTCCCACGATGTTCTCTGAACATTACAGGATATCCCTTTTCGTGGGAACCAGAACATAAAAAAAAAGATTGTCAAATGTGGCTGGCCTTTTTGCAAATATGTTTTTTGAATTGCTAGTACCTAAAATGGGGCACAGCAATTTCTGCAAAGTTTTCAATAATACCTATGATGTTTACTCCATTATCATCACCTTTGTTTTCAAAATAATATGTCACTTTATTGAAAACTCGCAAGGATATATTCATTATTATTATAATTTTTTGAAATAAAATACAAATATTTTTTATGGGTATGATTAGAAGCCACAGGCCGCAAAAAATAGTATTAGAAACCGTTTGTTTGCCTGTGTGTTTCACAAGTGCCATTTCATGGCTTACCTAGTCTTCAGAACCGAAAATTATGATCAAGGTGTCATTCGGTTCGGAATGGCATCTAGAAAGTTGGAAATTTGGATTTATTAACAATTAAAGGCATAAAAAATTAAATACATAAATGAAGTAGATTTGTTGAAAATATGAACAGGATGTTCATAAAATCAGATGTGGAATCATCTGCGACTGAAAGATAAACTTTAGTCACTATCTTCCATCGTCAAGATAACCTCTTATGAATGTCTAAAAAACAAATTGACACGCTGGACATTGAACCACATCTGATAGTTCAATGTCCAGCGTGGCTTTAGCCGGGGAAGTAGTTGTTTTGTGTTAGACATTCATAAAAATGACTTCATTTTTATCGTGGATTTTTCAATTCACAGAAAAATCTTTTTATCAATTTTCAATTGAGAATGTTTCCCTTTTCAACATAAATGAAGTAATTAAATAATTTTTTTTTCTATATTTGTTTTCTTTTTGCTAAAAACAATATATTTTTTTTTTAATTTCAACTCATATTTGAAAAATTTTATAAACAAATCATTATTTATAAGATTATCAAAAATATTTTTTTGGAAATCTAATCCATAATGGAAATAATGATTTAAAAAAAAAATTGTTGAAAAAAAAAAAATTATTGGTAAAAAACGCCTTTGTTATTCAACATTTTTTTTTAGTTGCTGAATATTTATATTAAGGAATCGTTTTTTTTTAAATCATCGTATTCTTTCATTTTATGAAGAAATTTTTTTTTTACATTTCTTATTTGTTTATTAAATAAACAATTTTTTATAAACAAATGAATTTTCGCGTTATATTGTAATACTACAAAAAATTATGAAAACCATATATCATTTTTTGTAAAAAAAAAAAATTTATAACTTTTTACTTAATTTTTAATTTTTTCGTGCACATAAACTATCAAAATAAAAAGACAAAAATCCTTTTAATAACAACGATGAGAAAATAAGAGAAAACGGCAAGTCCAAGTGCTCAAAAAAATTTAAAATTATGTAAAAAGTTGGAAAATTTTTTTTTTTACAAAAAATGATATATGATTGTTTTTATTATTTTTTGTAGTATTTAAAAAACAATATAACGTGAAAATTCATCTGTTTATAAGAAATTATTTATTTAATAAACAAATAAGAAATGTAAAAAAAACTCTTCATAATATGAAAGAACACGATAATGATTTAAAAAAAGTGTTCCTTAATATAAATATTCAGCGACTAAAACAAATAGTTCGTAATTTTTTTTTTTTTAGATTTTTTTCTTAAATATCATTTCCTTTATAAATTAAAAAAATTTTTAATTAAAAATGATTTGTTTATAACAATTTTTTAAACAAGAATTAAAATATTTTTTTTTTATTTTTATATTGTTTTTAGCAAAAAGAAAACAAATTAATAGGGATAATTACAAAAAAAAATCTTTAATTACTTTATTTATGTATTTAATTTTTTTATGTCTTGAATTGTTAATAAAAAAGTGAGAAATCCAAATTTTTTCGATTTTTCCAACGGGGATCTTTTTTAAAGCCTTCAAGGAACAGCTCCAAGAAGAAAAATAAATTCCAGATTTTTTGTTTAACAATTATCAGGCTTTTTATAATAACTTTCAACAAGAAACATTTTCTAATGAACGAAGGCATAATTAAAATTATAAATATTGCCGGTACAGTTCCGGGAGGTAGGACTTTTTTTTAGGAAATTTCCTGCTCTTTTTATCTCAAATATTTTTCGAGATATTGGCAAAAAACCAAACCACTCTTTTGTGTTTTACTAAATTGTTTATAACTTTTGTAATTTTTGCCGACCCCCCTTCAACGATTTCGCCACCTTTCTAGATGCCATTCCGAATCGAATGACACCTTGATCATAATTTTCAGTTTTGAAGACTAGGTAAGTCATGAAATGGCCCTTGTGAACCAGACTATTTGTTTTGCTCCAAACGTGCCACTTTGTATGATTTGAAACGCCCTCTTCACATGACAGAAATCCGCTCTTACTCCACTACAACTCAGTGTTGAATAGCCGAACCCACCTGTAATATTCCTGTCTTTAATTGACATAATCTGTCAGTTTTCAAACAGTTGATCAAGTGACAAAGCTATTTTCCATGAGATTGCTTGAATAGTTCGTCCAGTATTGAAAGGACCCTTTGGTAGGACGATTTGATGTAGCTGCTTATGCTACGGCGAATCTTCACCAGTGGCTTGTCATGCAGCGTTTGAAAGGTTAGGTTTGTTTGATTAATAAATAGGTAGTGCAGTTATTTATTCAACTTTGACAAAAAATTCATAATTTTGAATAAAAATCGGACCATAATCACAAAACTCGTCCGCCAAAAACTACGTCTCGTCTTTTGCCTATACCAAATAATTTGGTACGCCTATGGAATTTCTATTAATAGCCACAGTTAGACAATGGTTCGGGAATCTTCGGGCATCTTCGATAAAAATTGGTTGTTAGGTAGGGGAAGGCCAAAGTGGTCATTTCCATACTAGACGAGCTTCTACCTATCTATTTTGAGACTTCTCTACAAAAAAGTAAGCATTTATTTCATAGGACTTGTACAAGTATTGAAATCGTCATTGGAATATAGTTATGATTAAAATTCAATTAAATCTATCTTGAGCCTTAACCCTCTACGGCATACGGAGCCATATATGGTTCCTTCAATATAATAATTTTTCATATCCATCTAACGTCCAGTAGGTCAATGGTGGCGTATAAAAGTTAAACTGGAACAGTTGCTAGACCATCCAGAATTTTTGCAAGTCAATTAACGTTTTATTTCACCATATAACCAAACTTAATTCGTCACGTGCATTCGAAGATAGTGGCGCAAAAATATCTAGCAGTTTATCGGCAAACATCGCGAAAATTAGAAGTGAGTATATTCAGAAATATTTTATTTTTGCATGAATGATAAGTGTTCTCTTTAGTGAGTGTGATATTTCCTAATTAGTTATTTGTTTTTTGCTAAAATTCCGAATTTTGTGTCGATGCCATATATGACTTCTTATGAACTTTCGGAAATATCGTTTTCTGTGAATTGAAAAATCCACGATTAAAATGAAGACTGGAATAGAAAATCAAATAACTATCTGAATAAAAATGCAAATTTTCAATTTTAGATTTTTTCTTTTGAGTTAGGGCCTTTTCAGAATATCTATCAGATGTAGTTCAATGTCCAGCGTGGCTTTAGCCGGGGAAGTAGTTGTTTTCTGTTAGACATTCACAAAAAATAACTTCATTTTAATCGTGGATTTTTCAATTCACAGAAAAATCTTTCTATCAATATTCAGTTGAGAATGTTTCCCTTTTCAACATGAATACCCCACAAGAGGTTACCTTGACGATGGAAGATAGTGACTAAAGTTTATCTTTCAGTCGCAGATGATTCCACATCTGATTTTATGAACATCCTGTTTATATTTTCAACAAATCAAACTAAAAATATGTTAATATAATATAAAAGGAAGACATGCAAATATAATTTAAAAACAAAGACATTGACATTAGGGCTGTTGATAAAATGATTAAGTGAAATACATAGAATATGAGATGAATACACTAAGTTAAAATGGATCATTAAAATATTCCTTTAAGGAGTAGTAACTCTTTTATTTGAGAAAATTTTTACAACTTAGCTTGAAGATAGGATTCTCGAGAACTTTCAGTGAGTGAGATGGTTATATATTTTGAGGGATATTATGATTGGTCCTTTTCTTATCAGTGATGTTGAAGCTAGAGGAATGTAATATGTAATTTTTGACCTTAAAGAATCTTGAATAATGATATGTTGATTATCTTTCATGAAAAATACTTGTCTATGTTCATCTAATTGAATTTTTCATAATCCCTAGGGGCCAACGAAAAAATGAATGAAATAAAAAGTACAGCTAATGAAAGAAGATTTTGTACTTAAATGAATGCATTGTGGTATTGAATTCTTGCATTGTGGTTTTGAATACCCGCATTGTGGTTTTATATGCATCATGGCTTTTGCCCTCATTACAAAAGAGAATGGCTTGAAGATGTCATTTTCCAAAAACAAATAAAATTTTATGTTAATAAGGCAGAGTGTCAAGATATCATGGGTAATCGTTATGGAATTTTCGTCAATGGTTACAATGACGATTACGAAACATTGTACAACTTTGCCATGTGCTACAATACACGAAGATTAAAGGTGGTTGTAAAAAAAATGGCAATGGGAGTAACAGAATCACAAAATAAGAAAGACACGCCAAAATTGAAAGCAAGGAAGAGGAAAATTTCTCCTGAAGAAGATGTTTTTGTGATTTCACCTAGGAATATTTTTCAAAATGAAGTTGTCAGTGTTGATGGAATCACTTCGATAAATATAATGAATCCTGTATATGATATTCAACCGATCTCTCATGTGCCTATGATGATTCCTGTATGTGATGTTCAACTGATCACTCCTGCGCCGAATCCTCTGTGTGATGTTCAACCAGTGACTCTCCTCACATCTAGTAGAACACACGATATAGCTCCCACATCCAGTGGCACACATGAAATGGGCGCCACTTCTCCAATAACTGAAGCGGCTGATACTGCTTATAAGAATAGGTAAGTCATTCGAAAAGTCACTTCTGATATACTGTGTCACTAATGGTAAATTTTAAAAATGAGATTGCTGAAGACAACTTATTTTTCATCTAAAACTGCATCAAATTTAACTTTACTAAAAGTGAGTTTATACAGCACGTAAAATAAAATAAGAAATAAAATAAAGTGAAATTAGAAGTAATACTTTTCCGAGTGTTTATAGAGATGAGTAAATTAATGTAAGAAATGAGAAGTAATTAATTGTAACAAGTAGTCGAACATTTCAGGAGACATTCTTGTATACTTGAAGAATTGCTCCCTGTCATTATTTTTGAAAAATAACAAAAGGTTATCAAAAACATTCAGCTTTTTTCGATTTCTATTTAAGGGTCTTATTTTAAATCGACGGTGTCTTGCATTATTTAGCAAAAAAAGAGCCCCTGTTGACAACTCTTCATCATCTAACAACGGCATTATTACACAAAAATTAATTTCTTCAAATGGCAATACAACACTATTTTTGGGTTAAGAAAACAACGAGTTCTCAGCCTTTTTATGTCATCTGTCTACCATTCTCGCTTGACAATTTGGGAAAATTATATAAATGCGCATGTGCAAGTAACAATTCCATTTAAAATAATATAAAAGATGATCATCTTTTATTTTACTTCCTAATTCTTATTTTATTTCTGTATAAACTTGTTATGGATGTTGTGTAGTTTTAACTTTTTAAATTACTTTACTGAATTTCTTATTTTATTTTACTTGCTGTATAAACTCACTTTCAACGCCATAAATCATTTATCATTCATTATTATAATTTAAATTTTGAGAAAAGCCAATTCATTTCTCGAGATGAATATGTAGTTTCGATCTGTCACCAAAATATACAAATATTTTCATCTACTATTTTTTTACAGGATCTTCAACAAACCAAATATTTGCAAATTCTGTAAACAAACCAAAACGAACATCAAACGTCATATTCTGGCATTGCACAACAATGAAGCAGAGGTAAAGGAGTTCCAAATGATGACCGACGATAATCCAAATAAAAAAAAACTACTGGCACAAATACGAAGAGATGGAACTTTTGAAGCTTTCAGGAGTAGTGAGAAAATTATACCATCAAGAATATCGAAATATATCAAACCTGAAAAATCAAGTTACATTGCCTGTTCGTGTTGCAAAATTCTTTTGAAAAAGGAATCGTTGGCTAAACATCTAAGATACAGGTGCATCAAAAATCCTACAAAATCAACTAAAGGTATGTTGCGTAACTCTAAAGCTATTTCAGAAACAATACACAAGCGAGCGAATAATATTGTAAGGGATTTTCTATTCCCTGCTCTAAGAGAGGGTCCAGTGAAGGAAGCAATACGCTTTGATGGTCTCATTATAAGCTATGGAAACCAAATGTCCTATAAATATAGAGCCCAACACCATTATCCAATGCTGAGGAATCGGATGATCAGAATGGCTAAAATATTGTTGAAGATGAAACAATTAGATGCATCAATCTGTTATTTCAAAGATATGTTGAAACCACAGATGTTTGATAACCTTATGAAAGTTATCAACGAAATAGGAGAGTATTTTTTTTTTTTTTTTTTATATGTTCTGGTTCCCACGAAAAGGGATATCCTGTAATGTTCAGAGAACATCGTGGAACCAAGGGAAAGAAGGTAGGAGTTGGTGTTCTTCTTAAATTTCTGGAGGTTGTATGCCTCGGGGAACACCTCCCTAGGCAATGAGTTCCAAAGCCTCGCAGTTCGTTGGATGAATGAGTCTTTGGAAAGTGATGTTCTGCAGGTCTCCAAAGTGACCACGAAGGGGTGTAAGACTGAACTTGACGGGTTAATCTCGAAGAGACTGCCAAAGGAGGAACGATTGTTGATATTTCAGAAGAGCATCGCCCATGAAAATATCTATAAAATAGAGACAAATCGCCAACTTTTCTACGGTGTTCCAGACAAGTGAGCGAGTTTGTAAGCGAGGCATCACCGACGAGACGAATTGCCCTTTTTTGGACAGAATCCAATAGCTTCAGGATATGTTTAGGTGCCGCACTCCAAATATGGGAACAGTATTCCAGGACAGGTCGGATCTGTGCCTTATAGATCATAAGCAGCTGACTGGAGGTGAAATAGCTCTTGGCACGAAAAAAAAACCAAGTTTTTGGGATGCACTTTTGGCAATGGACCTCACGTGATTTTCCCAGGAAAGGTTATTGCTGATAGTAATACCAAGCATCGATATGGATGACTTTAGTGGTATGGTTACTCCTGACAAAGTTATGTTAGGCACAGTGAGATCGGCTTTTCTAGAGAGAAGACATGCTTGTGTTTTGTTTGCATTGAATTCTACCAAGTTATTGGATCCCCATTCGAGAATTGTTGCTAAGTCCATATTTATATTGTTAACATTTCTTCCTCGTTCATTTCTGGTTTCACGGGCTGATATAGGGGCCCTGGAAGAGAAAGCGGTATGGAGGGTAGTATCATCGGCAAAGCTGTGTACGGGACATGAAGTTGCTTTCAACAGGTCGTTGATGTGAAGTAAAAATAGTGTTGGTGCTAGAATGGATCCTTGCGGAACACCAGCATTTATGAGTAGAGTGTCAGATGAAACTCCATCGACCACTACATGGAGAGACCTGTTTGAGAGAAAACTAGCAAGCAGAGAACACAGCTGAGGGGGCAAGCCATAAGATGGAAGCTTGGCGAGGAGTCCCTGGTGCCAAACTCGATCGAACGCCTTGGAGATATCTAATGCCACAGCTAAAGTTTCTCCATACTTTTCAATAGATAGCTGCCATATATGTGAGACGTATGCGAGCAGGTCACCAGTTGATCTCTGATGGCGGAAGCCATATTGCCTATCGTTGACAATTCCTGAGTCTTCCAGATATTTCATGAGCTCGATGTTGATGGCTTTTTCCATGACCTTTGAAATAATAGATAGCAGTGCGATAGGTCTGTAGTTGCTAGGTAGGGTCTTTTTGCCTTTTTAGGGACTGGCTGTACTCTTGCAATTTTCCAATTGGACGGAAATACTCCCAAATTGTAAGAGTGGTTGAACAACTTGCAAAGAACAGGTGTTAGTTCGGGGCACATTTCTGAGAACAATCGGCGGATTCCGTCAGATCCACAGGCTTTGTTGGTGTTGAGACCCAGCAAAATCTTTCTGATAGTACGTTGGCGAAAGGTGATCTCGGGCATGTGACTGTCAATAGGTGTAATGTTCGGGGGTTGTTTTCCCGAAGAATCCAGAGTGGAATTTCCAGCAAATAGGTGCGCAAAGATATTGGCTTTTCCTGGGCAGTCGTTGCTAGTGTTCCATCTTCTTTGGTTAGGGGAGGAAAAGAACTGGAAGTGAAGTTTCTTCCCACAGCTTTGGCAAAGACCAAAATGAACGGGATCCGTTGGGACATTCAACAAGTTTTGATCTTATTTTGGCATTATGAGCATCTTTTGAACATTCTATTGTCTCTTTGCATATGCCTCTAGCCTCAACGTATGCTGCTCTGGTCTCAGGTCCCGGATTTTTGCCATCGATGGTATGCTGCCTGTTTGGAAGCCACAGCTCTAGAGCAGTTTCTGTTAAACCAGGTCTTATCGGATGATGTTCTTCTTCGGTATTCGGTATGTAAGTTTGCATCCCCAACATGATGATTTCAGAAATTGTCTCAGCACATCGTGTTGGATCTACTGAAGAGAAACAAACTCTCTTCCATGGAAACGCTGAGAAAAAACATACGAAGACCTTCCCAGTCGGCCGAATTGTAATGCCACATGAGACGGGGTGGTATTGTGCTGCTCGATGGTAAATGGAAAGAGCATGTTGTGGAGATGAGGGTGTGATCAGAGTTTCCAAGTGGGGCACAAACTTCTATTCTATACGGGTCAGGATTGGTGGTGAGGAAAAGATCTAGTGTATTGGCAGACTGGTTGTTGACATCAGGGATGCGGGTTGGTAGCTCGACCAGTTGTTCTAGACCATGAGTGATGGCGAAGGCCTCAGCTTGACGACCTGCATCATCTGTTTTGTTAGAGAATTTGAGCCAGGCAGCATTATGTACATTAAAGTCCCCCATGATTATGGTTTCAGCTGTTGGATGGTTTTCCTGAATGTAGTCCAGTTTGAGTGATAAAAACTCAAAGAGGTTGTTATATGAAGGTTCATTAGGTGATAGGTAAAGGCAGCAGAGGAACTTAGTCACTTTGGTATCAGATAGCTTAAACCACATCACATCAAAGTCTTTCGGTTCCAAACTCTCTTCACGCTGGCATGAAAGGTTAGCCTTAGCGTAAAGGCAGACTCCACCTTTGAACCTGAATCGAGAATGGAGTTCGTAACCAGGACAAAGCATATGGACCTTGTTGGTGGACGAGTTTACTTGTGTTTCTGTTAGAGCCAGAGAATACTGGAAATTACGAAAAGCCCACATTACCCACTGAAGTAGGTACTGCCTTGAAATACTTGATCCAAATACACATGTCGGAATGTATAAAAAACAACGACATAAAAGAGAAAGAAATGGCAAAAAATTTATTGCATTTATTGAAAACAGCACTTCCAGCACATGTTAACAAAACAGCAATGGAAAGTTTGCTCAAACAAAAGAGAACAAAAATACTTGTACTTCCATCGAATCAAGACATACAGAAGTTCAACTCCTATTTACTGACAAAGAGGAATTATTACTACAACAAATTGATTAAAGAATATGATTTCAATAGCTGGATCAATTTGGGGAGTTATACTTTGATAAGCATATTAATTTTCAATCGAAGGCGGCCTGGTGAATTGGAGAGATGTTTGATTTCAGATTTGGAGAGCCTGAACAGCATCGATGACAATACGGAAACTTTCAAAAAATTGAATGAAAATGACGAAAAATATGTTAAGGAATATGTGAGATTTGTTATTCGGGGAAAGTTGGCCAGAGGAGTTCCTGTATTGTTGCGCAATTCAATGCATGAATGTATCAAATTGATATTGAAATACCGACAGGAAGCTGGAGTTGCAGATGGCAACCCATTTATCTTTGGTTTGCCTCAGTGTAGGCCAAATGACAGAAACGTTGTATATCGACACTTGAGTGCAACCACTTTGATGAGGAAATATTCCCAGGAATGCAATGCAGAAAACCCACAGTCTCTCAGAGCTACAACACTTCGAAAACATATTGCTACCGTGTCCATGTCGCTCAATCTAAATAACGAAGAGATTCAGCTCTTGCAAGGTTATTTGGGACATGCCGATAAGATACATAAAGAATATTACAGGCAACCTCTAATGGAACGTGATATATTGAATGTAAGCCGGGTTTTACACGCTGCACAAAGTACCTCTCCTGTTCTCGCAACTGTTTTCCAAAATATACCTAACACTTCTACTGCAGAACAACCTGGAACTCCAATAACTTCTGCAGTACCCAGCACTTCTGCAATTATCAGCCGCCCTGCAACACCCAGCACTTCTGCAATACTCAACACTTCTGGAACAATATTACCAGATACTATGGATGACAGCTTCGAAAGTGGCTCTGAATTCAATGCCAACAATAATGATTCTGATGATTCCAATTGCGAAGAACTTTTAAGAACTCATAAATACAAACGACAACGGTTAATGGGTAAGACAACTATAGTTATTTAAAAAACTAAAGTAAAGCACTTTCTTCATCGATATATAATTTTTAGTGTATTTACTGAATGTAAAAAAGCATGGGGTGTTCAACATGAGTTGTCTTCAACGCTAATTATTATAATTACATATTGGTCTAGAGCACTCAAACTTTTTTCACATTAGAGAAATTACATTAGAAATTTGTTTTTTTACTTTTTAGTTCATTGTGAAAGTAAATCGTGTTTTTTAGTTTTTTAAACTATTTTTTTTCTTATTTTTCAGTTTGTTTCGAAATCGTGGTATATATTATTTATTTATATAATTTGATTTTTTAAATCATTCCAGAAATCCGCCATTCATCTTTTAGAATTTCGACAAAATTTATAACCTACCAAATTTATAATCTCCGACCCCAAAAACCCCTACATACTTATTTTGATAAGAAATAAAAACTGACTATAATCACAAAACTCGTCCACATCTTGGAGCATCCATCTTGATTTATGAATTTTGATAAAAAAATAATTTCCCACCAATTTTCGATTGAATCGGCCATAATAACAAAACTCGTCGCCATCTTGAATACATGAATTTCGTAAAAAAAAAAACTTCATTAGAATCGGATCATAATCACAAAACCAATTTTGAATCAAATGGAACTATAATCACAATTCTTGTCTGACATCCCCATATGCCAATTTTGAATAGAGTCACAAATCTCATCCGCTATCTTGGAGCCGTCATTTTGTTTATTTATCGAACAGAAATTTCATAATGCATTGTCACTGGTTTTATAAATACCTGCCAAAGTTATTCGGACGTCTGGAAGTGGCTGGAAAGGAATTTCAATGATTCCGTTACATACATACAGGTGAAGTTAATATAAAGCAAGTAATCGAAATTGAAATCAATGAAAATAGACTGAAGACACCAACAAAAAAAATATGACTTCGTGATTCCTGAACATATTAGAAGGAAAGCTTCCCTTTGAATTATTTTCATTTCATATATTTGTATAATTTATCTGTTTACAGCTTTTTCACCTTGCCAAACAACAATTAAAAGAACATGGGAAACACCAGAGAGACACGCTGCAAGAAAAACATTCTCTCATTATCTTACACAGGGTTACCTCCCAACAACATCTGAAATCGTAGAAGCTATTGATGATTGTCCCGAATTAAAAAATAGGACTATTCCCCAGATTAAAATGTGGATTGCTAACAATACCAAGAAAAGTTAGTGCAAATATATTCCATACCTAACAATTGAAGACAAAAAGTACTTTGGTATTATTTAATTCAATTGTTCGATTAGACATTATACATAAAATGCATGTACAAAGTTAAAGCTTATCCATTATGAATTGCAAAATATATATAATATAAAAAACTTGTTCCGAACTCTTTCTGACAATTTTGTTTGATCTGCCATAGGCGGAATGTATCCCCCAACAACCAAATTCAGATCTAAATTATAATTTCAACCATTTTGGATCATTGAAATCTATACCTTTTCCAAATTTTAAATTTCTTGGTTGTTAGTTTTGAATTTTTAAAAGACTGTACAGAGAACAAAAATCTAATGTTTTTACTTTCAGAATGGAGAAATACTGGATATCACATCATATTAAGCGAGAATAAATTGAATTGAATATTCATTGGTTTATGGATCACAATTAGAAATACACCGAAATGTGAAAAATTTCTCCAAACATTCCGATTCACATTATTATAACACAAGATCGGCTGATTTACTGACTATTCTACGAGATAGATTAGCTGTTTGCTGCAAGAATTCCTTGAATCTCAATCTCTATGACATCCTTGATAACTCTGTCAAAATATTGGAATTAAAAAGATTCAAAACTGCGATAAAAACATTTCTGCTCAGTCACACACATTGCCTCGGCCAGTTCGTTGTGCATTTCATTACAATCTTTTTTACATCCATCAATGTTTTTCATCCCATTTCTCTGTATCTTTCCTTGCAAAAATTCGACTGTGTACTACTTGTAATTATTTATAATTTGTATTGTTCAAACCTTTCATAGTTCCGCTGATCAATTGTAGTTTTGAATGAGATTTATTATGTCTTCATTTTTAATTTTTCCATTCACAGATATGATCAAAAAGCATCAATAATTATATCAGAAAAATTACAAATGTTTCGACTCATATGTCACTAGAAGCAAATTTAAATATTTAGTTATCATCCATTGTGTTATCATCATGATAAATTTAACTGTCTGTAGCTCATGAATCCGCTAAGCTAAGTAGTTATTTGGTTGGAACTCGATGGTTGCTTGATTTTTTGAATTGGTTTTCAATATTTCCTTTCCTCAAAATAACATCTATAATATTAATGAGTATTTTCTCCTAATTTCTAGCAAATAAAACTTGGGGGACACCAGTAAAACATACAGTAAGAAGAGTCTTCGGAAAATTCATCAAAGGTGATACTTCTTCCTATCCTTCGAAGGAATACATTGAAGAAATGATAAAAATTCATGAACATTTGCTGCATCTAACACCCAAACGAATTCGGAGCCAAATCCAACAACAGAAAAAAAAGTACCGCCTCTCACTTTCGAGACCTTAAATAGTTCTTGCTTTTTAGTTTTACCAGAATGCATTGTGGTTTGATATTTGCATTGTTTTTTATTATGCAAGGTAGTTTTTACATTTAATAATGGTTCATTTTTCAACAAGCATGTTTGTACGAAAAAATGTGATTTTTCAAAATCATTTCAAATTGAATGACTCGAATCAATTTTGAGTGAGTAATTAAATGAAATATTATTAGTTTGTGTGATCCAATAATTTTTAAGATCATAATTCCCAGTGGTTTCAGTCATACAAATTGGAAAGAAAAGCACCACCTCTAATATTGAAATTTTTATGTTTATTTCAATTCCTCAATGTACAGTTTCACTAGTTCTTGCTTTTTAGTTTTACCAGAATGCATTGTGGTTTGATATTTGCATTGTTTTTCATTATGCAAGGTAGTTTTTACATTTAATAATGGTACATTTTTTAACAAGCATGTTTGTAGGAAAAAATGTGATTTTTCAAAATCATTTCAAATTGAATGAATCGATTCAATTTTGAGAAGGTAGATGAATATACTATGTTTGAGTTTGTGTAATTAAATTAAATATTAGTTTTTGTGATCCAATAATTTTTAAGATCATATATGGTATTCCCAGTGGTTTCAGTCATACAAATTGGAAAGAAAAGCACCACCTCTAATATTGAAATTTTTATGTTTATTTCAATTCCTCAATGTACAGTTTGACTAGTTCTTGCTTTTTAGTTTTACCAGAATGCATTGTGGTTTGACATTTGCATTGTTTTTTATTATGCAAAGTAGTTTTTACATTTAATAATGGTACATTTTTCAACAAGCATGTTTGTAGGAAAAAATGTGATTTTTCAAAATCATTTCAAATTGAATGACTCGATTCAATTTTGAGAAGGTAGATGAATATACTACGTTTGAGTTTGAGTAATTAAATGAAATATTAGTTTGTGTGATACAATAATTTTTAAGATCATATATGGTATTCCCAGTGGTTTCAGTCATACCAATTGGAAAGAAAAGCACCACCTCTAATATTGAAATTTTTACGTTTATTTCAATTCCTCAATGTATAGTTTGACTTCATGCCTTATGGTTTATTTTGTCTAGGACATTCTCTATTAACGCCACTGCTGCCTAAATATTTTTAGAAGGATTTACAGTGTTCAATGCTTATATTGATATTTTGAAAATGTATATGGCATAAAGCATGGCATGGAAATCTATACCTGCTTCTGATAGGTATTACACGAGTCTTTAAATTTGGAAGGGAAAGTTCTCTCACTATGGATTATTGATATTTTTTCTTCTGTTTGCGTTCACAGAATTTGCAAATATTTTGGATCAATGATTTTTTTCTTCTGTTTGCCTTTAGAGAATTTGCAAATATTGCTGGTAAATACCGGTTACATGTCTTTTATTTATTGGTTTTGTTTTAATCTAGACAGTTTCTCCATTGAAATGAATAATTATTTATAGATTTGGGTCTACCAGAAAGTTTTTCCAAATCATGTTTTGACTTTTGACCTATATAGTATTCTGATTATAAATTCTCATATACATTTTCATTTATACATACATAGAGGGAAGAAAATGGCGAAAAAATCAAAGCAAAGGAAAATTTGTTAAAACTGTAAAATAATATGTTCTTCCGTTGAAATAATATGTATAGAAATTGAACTCTCTTTTACTCACAAAGATAAGTTATTACTACAATTTGATGAAAGGGTATTATTTTAATAACTTAATCAACTCTGGAAATATTAATTTGATATGCATATTGACATTCAATGAAAGGGCAGTCTAGTGAATTTGAAAAGACTACTTTCAGACTTGGAGAACTTGAACAGCATTGATGAGATCACAGAAACTCATGAACATTGTTTAAGAGTGTTGTACAGTTCAACCCAAATATTGATATTCTCCAATTCTCTTACCAGGCAAATGGTATATGGAAACTAAACCTGGTTGTGATAAATATTTTAGCAATTTGGAATGGAAAAGATTGCAAATATTGATTTGTTTCTGAAAAATGTAACATATTTTAAGAGGAAAACTTAGTTTTATTTATATATTATTCTTATGAATATTTTCATTTATACATGTACTTTATTTTATGTTGACTTGTTCTATAGCTTTTAAAGCTTGCATATGCATCAATAAAATATCTATTTTAAGTTACATATGTGTTTCATTTGAATCTTAGGCTGAAAACTATTCAGAAGAAATTAAAAGATGGAAAACTCTTGATACTGATTCCAAAAAGTTTTTGCGAATTATTTCAATTTTCTGTCTTTGTAGAATGGTAAATTGCAAGTCCTCTGAATGCTGATTTCAAAATTGCTAGATATTTAAAATAAATGAGTGATGTGTATTCTGTTTATAACCTTATATTTAACTTGCTTCATTCGTATACCATATCTTTTGATTCAAAATTTTTCAACCACTTGCTGGCATTCATATTTCTGGGGACAATGCATTATGGAATTTTTGTTTGAGGAAAAAACCAAATGGCGACACCAAGATTGCAAACGAGTCTTGTAATTATGATCCAATTCTATTCTGAATTGGTATGTGGGGGTTTTCAGGGTCTGAGATTACGAAGTCTTTGTCAAAATTCATAAAATCAGGATGGCGAACAAATTTTGTGTTTATGGTCCTATTATTTTGAAGGTATGTGAGAGTTTTTAAGATTCGGATATTATGATTACATTGTCAACATTCAAGATAAAGAATATAATATATATTGCTGCTTTAAGACCGAAAAATTTAGAATAAAATCTAAAGTAAAAAAAATAAAAGGCTTTTATTCAAAGTCACTAAAAGGTAATTTTTTAGATGTGTGACATGTGAACTGAAAACTTCGCGCGGCAAGCTTTTGAATCGGTTACAGAATAACCTACGTCACATATCTAAATATATGATATGATCAAAAACTTGTTTTTGTATTTTTTTTTAAATTTTTATATATAGCTAGTTAGTATTGGATTAATGTTTTCGAAATATTGCCTTTATTCTTAAGATTTTGATGTTGATGGTAGGAATACTGTTTCCTTAATACTTGGATCCAAATATGAATCACACCAATATTGATTAAATCACATTTTCACAGTTTTTTATTCTTGTCTGATCTAAAACTGAAAATTCCAACCAGCACAATAAAATAGTATTTTTATTCTCCATGTTTTATTTATCTAAAACTGAAAATTATAAACACTATAGATCATTTTCTAGAATTGAAAATTATAACCAAGCTTCGTTAAATTTGTACAACTCGTCCACTGGAAAACCAACCAATATGCATTCATCTCCTTGACCACTAATAAACACTACAGCAGCCGTATTTCTCTTCATTGCTCAATATCAGTGATATTTACATTGTGCAGTATGTTTATGAATCATTGTAGCTATAAGAGTCTTCAGATTAGTTTGCTCCACAAGCCTCCGAATACTTCTGCAATGGGCTAGTGCTACTCAAATGTCTGTCTGTACACAATATTCTCCTAATTATTCTGAAACAAAAAAGACCTAATTATTTTCAAATCATACACATTTCAAATTTCAATGCCAAAATGAAAAAACTTTCGTCAGTGAATGCTGACAGTAAACCATCCATTTTGGTGAGACTTTGTAAAGAATCAGTTCTATGAAACATTAGTTTATCAGTTACCAGCAAAATATAAGGCTCTTCTATTGATTTTACAAGATCCTATACCTACCTAGATCGTCACCTCACTGCATTATCGGGCATGTATTTCCAAATCTGCTTTTACACTTGGCTAGGTGATTTATTGTTTGTTGTTCTCAAGCTGTTTCACTTTCAAGGATGTAGGTATATCATTCGATTTCATCTCATAATTTTTATTAACTTCTCAACAACGATCAACATAACCAAACAATTTATCAAAATAAAATACAAACGCTCCTGCCATCTATAATCCAGTGACTCGAATCAATATAGTCAGGACACAAACCTTTTGGAGAAAAATCAACACAATATAGCGGAGACAACAACCATCATAGGATTCA
The DNA here is from genome assembly GCA_018342105.1 of Gonioctena quinquepunctata. Lineage (NCBI taxonomy): Eukaryota > Metazoa > Arthropoda > Insecta > Coleoptera > Chrysomelidae > Gonioctena > Gonioctena quinquepunctata. Next base: position 706 of record JAFIRS010003190.1, on the reverse strand, counting down.
AGCATTAGACGGCATTTACGAAGTTACATTTTGACGGAAACACCCGAACGATCGTGCAAGCGTTGAACCCCTGTAACGTATATATATATATATATATATATATATATATATATATATATATATATATATATATATATATATATATATATATATATATATATATATATATATATATATATATATATATATATATATATATATATATATATATATATATATATATATATATATATATATATATATATATATATATATATTATATATATATATATATATATATATATATATATATATATATATATATATATATATATATATATATATATATATATATATATATATATATATATATATATATATATATATTTATATTATATATATATATATATATATATTATCTTTTTCATATCTGCATCTAGTTTCGATACTTCAGGAGCAAGGTCGTCAACGTTACGTTTCTGACATGCCATACGAGCATCAACATAGTTTTCATTCGTTAAATCTTAAATCCTTCGATTCCACCGCTGGATTTTTCGTAAATTTTTTGTTCAATTCCACCAATTCAGATTCGGAGTTATGTATGGAAGAGTCCACTTGTTGCCCTCTATTGTTCAAAGTGTTGATCTGATTTGTAATTTTTGTATTCCAGTGACTCAACCATATCAACGAAATTCGTATAGATGGTTTTTATATTTTCCTTGAAAGT